>JAKOGH010000246.1:0-18303 GCA_024811115.1 Terana coerulea
TCATCAGGGAGAACCTCATGAACCGTGCAAGACGTTTCAACATTGTCTTGGATGATGTTTCAATCACCCATGTGGCCTTCTCGCCCGAGTTCACCCATGCCGTCGAGGCAAAACAGGTATGCCGTGTCACCCTTCCTCCATGTTTGACTTGCCAACCTCGTTCAGGTCGCACAACAAACAGCATTGCGCGCAGCCTTCCTTGTCGACCAAGCAATCCAAGAGAAGCAGGTATGATACACCAAGCCGTGATTTCTTTCTTAGTGCTTGACTTGCTTGTCCTAGTCTATTATTGTCCGCGCTCAGGGTGAAGCCCGTTCGGCTGAATTGATCGGCGAAGCGATGAGGTCAAACAAGGGCTTCTTGCAACTGCGGCGACTGGAGGCTGCACGCGACATCGCGACCTTGTTGGCAACATCAGGCAACCGTGTGATGCTCGACGCACAAAGTCTGTTGTTAAACGGTATGTTGCCTGTTGCTCACGAGCGACGACACCGTTCATTGACATTTCGCTCGGAATAGTTGCTGGAGACGATGCGAAGGAGCTCTTGGCAGCGGGTAAGAAGTAAAACACGTTACAAAATATGCTGTTCTGTCATCCTGTTGGTCCTGCTTTCTGCATTGTGACACTTGAATTCACCCTTCAGAACCCTAAGCACGCCGCGCCGCGCTCCCGACTCCCGAGTTTGGCGCTCAGATGCTGTCAAAACCACATGGCTTTCTTTGACAGCATTATGTCGCGAAATTGAGAGCCCTCTCTCCTTCTCTCCCCTAACCGCTTTGCAGCCCCGAAATGGCGAAGAAAGGCAGCGAAAATGCAAGTGATACGAAGAAACGACAGCTCTCAAACTCAGATTCGGAGTCAGGTCCCTAGGTGCAGACGGCAAACGCAAACGTGTGCGATGGAACAATGAAGCTGAAGCTGAGGACGCACTTGACCAAGAGCAAGAGGCGCAGCAAGACTCAGACACCGAGGATTCTGTACCTGTAAAGGCGAGTCGTTGTGCCGCGGAGGTTGAAGCTCTGTCTCATTTGTCACTCAAGATATGTCTTGCTACGACTTGCCAATCGTGCGTGTTTTTGTCAACTCTAGGAATGGACGTTGTAATTTTAGCAGCGGAAGAGTGGGCGGCGCGTACTATGACCCCGTCACTTCCAAGATTTACGTGCTGGAGGACAGCCAAGAAAGTCCACAGTACGACCTCGCCAAGATGTGTACGCCATCCTCACAATATGCATATTGTCAACAGTTCCTGATTTATCGCGTTGACAGTCGTGGAGCAAGCTGATCCAGACGTCGTTCTCGTGAGCTCTAAGGCGGACGATGGCTGTATGGACGTTCTGAGGGCGCATAGTTGAGTATTTGACCCATTACTATGCGCATATAGTCACTCAGCGCGCTTAGCTGATGGTAACGGCGGCGTCTTTCAAATCCGCCCGCACAAGGACTTCATAGCAGCCAAGGGACGGGACCGTGTCCTGTCTCTGCGACTGCTATCCGTTCTCCCGGTCGATGATACGGCTTCCGCGACCTTATCCAGCGGCAGCTCTGACGCTGAACCCAGTAATGCGTACGAGTTCATGCAGAGGCGGAGAGACGCAGCTGGTGATCCAACCACTCAGAAGTGGAATGCATCAGTCAGGCTCGCGAACTACGCGTCCATCGACGAGTCGCCGTTATGTGTAAGCCACTGCGCACTCCGTGGATGTATGCTTACAAATTCTCACGCGACATGCATAGCTCGGCTCTGTTGGCGCGCTGCTGGACCATCTGTCAAGAGTTCGTGCCGTAGGTGACCTTGAAGACGAAGGCATCGACGGACTGGAGATTCGCGGTATAGAGTATTTGGCTCTGAAGGAAGTCATGCAAATCAATGCCGACGCCCTCTATTCGCTGCAAGTCTTCGACAACGAGAATCACGCGTCCATTCATTCTGACAAGATCAAGGAGGGGCTGTCACTGTTCGGTATATTGAACAACACAAAGACTACGCTGGGTAAGGCGCTCATGCGTGAGTGGTTGCTCCGCCCCTCGACGTCGATCCCTGTAATATCCGCACGGCACGCGGCGGTAGGCTGCTTCATGCGGCCAGACAACATTTCTGTTGCCGATACCATGCACTCACACCTGAAGGGGATTAAGAACGTTCCGAGGATCCTATCTGCAATTAAAACTGGAAAAGCAAAGGTTTCGGAATGGCAAGGCCTCGTGAGAGTGAGTTTGGCATCTGCAAAACTTTACTCATCGTGTACTGATTATGCTCCCTTTGTGCAGTTCGCTTTCCATTCCGTCATGCTCCGTGATGCGCTATCAGAGCTCAGCCATGCGGGGCAAGTTCAAGTCGTGAAGAAGGTGCAATAGACCTTCGAACATTGTACGGATATTCATTGATAGCGATTCTCTCTCAGTTGTCCAATGCTCTAGATGTTGGTAGTTTCAGAGAGATCGGCAACGTCATCAATGAGACGGCGAGTCCTTCAAGCTCGGGGTGCTTTTGAGTCTCACGTTCCACTATAGATTGACTGGGAAGAATCTACGAATGCGGCGAGAGTTTGCGTCCGACCGCACGTCGATGAAGACCTGGACAAGCTGAAGCATATATATCACGGAATAGACTCTGTGTTGGTGAGCGTGCCTGTCAATGTATAAATGCCATACACCACTTATTACGTTGTCGTGAAGTCCAAAGTAGCAGAACGAGTTTCAGCTGTAGTGCCAACGGGCTACGCCGCAAGCTTGAATGTCGTCTACTTTCCTCAACTAGGCAGGGATGTTGTAGCTTTAGCCCATTCGGCAGCTCAATCAACTTCTAGGGTTTCTAATATGCGTCCCTATGCTGGAGGAATGGCAGGAAAATGGAGTCGATGTGCTAGACGGATGGAGTTTTCAGGTAAGGCAATGCTTTAACAGATGATGAGCGCGATCTGACAAAATATGCAGTTCTCATCAGAGTATGAAGTGACTCTGTCTTTTTGACTCGCAAGTGCTAAGTCAGCTCAAGGGCACAAGTTTACTTCAAATCTCAGGAGATGCATGGTGAGTTCTTATGCTCTGTAAATTTCATTCCACAGCTAAGCATTGTGCGCAGATTTGGACCTACACATCGGGGATATTCATTCGTCAATCGTTGGTTGGTCGTCTAGAGAGGGTTCTACCATTAGCAGCTGATAAGTCTTGCTAGACCGGGAAATAGAGATCGTTCAAGAGCTTGTGGAGCAAGTTGTAGCATATGAAGCGACCTTGGTTATTGCGTGCGATATCTGCGCGGAGTTAGACTGCCTGTTGTCTTTCGCGGAGGCTTCTAGGGCGTACGACTATCACCCGCCAGACTTGGTGGAGGACAACGTGATCGTGATCGTGCAAGGCAGGTGCGTAAGTTACGACAATTACCTTCTGGCTGTCGCCGATGGTATACACGGTATACACAGGCATCCTCTTCAAGAGCTGATAGTCGACACCTTCGTCCCGAACGACACCTTCATCATCGGCCCGGACTGTCCCGAAGAAGTCGCGATAGCGCTAGAAGATGAGCAGCAGCTCGACGAGTCGGTCAAGGGCTGCAGAAATAGTGTGACGATTTGCACCGGTGCGAATGCGTGCGGAAAGGTGCTGATATCGTTACTTAAGCTGGTTGTGATAACCTGACTATTTGACTATTTCCTAGAGCGTATATCTGAAACAGGCTCGTCCTTGCTCACTGCTTTGAAAGTTTATCACAAGCTTAGCTTGTGGTATGCTCCAGGTGGCACTGATCCAGTACATGGCCCAGGTAAGTCAATATGCCATTTCTGTCGGCAAAAATGTGTTAATGCACTAGTAGATTGGATGGTACGTCTTGTGCACGATCCCTGCTGCACTAAATCGGCAGCAATCCTCTCTAGCTTCGTCCCTGCACAGTCCGCGAAGATGGGTATTACAGATAAAAGTGAGCATACCATAATCTCCGCACTCGCGATCTCATTTTCTGGTAGTCTTTACCCGTATTCAGACCCGGGAGTCTGTCTCTAAGGTAAAGTTATCACAACCTCATGCCGAAATCTGCTAACAAGATTCCGTTGCGGTGAGGTTCAATCCGCCTTCATGATTGATCTTAACCAAATCTCCTTGGCGCTGCGCAATGCCACACCGCGATCCCTCATACTCATGGATGAATTTGGCAAAGGAACCGTTGCTTCAGGTTTGTCCCATCACCAGCGCGAGAATGTCGACCGACACGTTTTCCAGACGGGGCGGGCTTATTTTGCGGCGTTCTCAAACATCTCGTCGATTGTGGCCCTGCGTGCCCAAAGGTCCTGGCGGCCACACACTTTCATGAAGTGTTCCGGGAGGACATGCTCGATCCCGAGGATGTGCCCGCCACATTCGTGCACATGCAAGTCATGCTGACGGCCGGCGACGGCGAGGTCCTCGGGATAAGTTCAACCAAGGCCATCAGTGCGGAGGACGAAGACGAGGGTGACGCTCAGCGCGATGGCAGGGTCCTCTCTAGGGAGAGTATCACGTACTTGTACAGGTGCAGGCCCATTCGATGGTTCAGCATGACCAGACCTTGACACGCTATTTCGCTACCAGGCTTGGGAAAGGCCTCGGGCTGGACTCCCACGCCGCAATATGCGCGGAGCTCTTCGGCATACCTCGCTCCATCGTCCGGCGCGCTCAGTACGTAAGGTGAGCTCCGAGCCTGCCTCCAGCGTGAACTGCGCCTGACGGCCGGTCGCAGCCACCTCCTGACCAAACACGAGTTAGGGGTCCTTCTTGACGAAGAGATGAGTGCTGGGGAGCGCGTGGAGCTGGAGGCTGCCGAGCAGGTCTGCAGACGGTTCCTCGCTTGCGACCTGCAGGGCGACAATGGAGTTGGAGCGAAGACCTTGCTGGGGCAAGTCTTGGGTCAAGATCAGGGACAGGACGATGGTATGGTAAACTGAACGTTGGGGACCAGTACAGGCGGCGTGGGCTAACGCTTTCTGTACGGTCGAGGTTCCGCTACTTGCGGCTATTCGAATCTCAAAGACGTTCCGGCTCGATGTAACAGCGATAGGCTGAACGCCTGGGGGCGTGAACGTCTTCAGGTCGACATCGGCGCATTTTGAAGACCAATGTCGAACCTGCGGTCACGGACAGTCACCGTGGTACCAGTGGCGGTGGCCAGTAAAAGTCGCGCGTCGGGCCCACGCGCCTTTCGAGCGCTTACATTGTGATGGCTCCGCCATCATCGGCGCGCGAGGCGTCCCGCCGTGGCCCCAACTATGACTGGCCATGTTGAACGTGTACAGAGTTGATTTGTCTGTGTATAATCAAGTGCTTTCCTGACGTCCCACTAGTTTTTTTAGACCGCTGTCAACAATTGCAATAACAGCCTTCACATCCAAGTCGGCACGCGGAGGATGTCTGACGCCACCATTTGTTGCCGGACACTGGCAATGGGCGGAGAACGGCGCGCGCCATCCCGACGCCTGGGTGCAGAAGTGCTCGTTGATACCCGAACAAGGCGTGGGATTTTTACTGATGTGGTCCGTCAGTGCATGCCACCGACTTTTAGGTAAAAGTTTGGCTACTTTTATAAGTCTGGTCGGTGCCTCGCCACTCTTACTTTCACAACTTTGGTCAGGACCCGTTCTGCGGTGTGGGTACGATTAGGGGCATAACGATGATAAGTGTACAAGCGCTACACAGTGCTCTTCTGCAAATCAATCGCGAGGAGCTGCGGCTCCTTCTCTACTGTACTTGTGTTGATCACCGCTGGCCCCTGGCATTGTCCGAGATTCCAGCAACTCTGTCCGGTGCCGCGGGAGATTAGCTGAAGTTGTACATCGAGTCTTCGTCGCCGGTGACAAGGCACTGCTGAGTGGCCGTCCATAATATTGCGCTGGTGGGGACAAGCCAGGGACATGCATCGTGCAGCCGTCGAACAGGTCACGCGGATGGTAGAGAATGAGTGGGTCACTGCAGCAGCGTCCGGACGTGCTTGAGCCCGGGCCTTGGCTTCTATAGGTGTGCTGCACAGTAACTTACACCAAGATCGATCCCGTTCCGCGCCACGTGGCGCTAAAGCGGTTTCCTCTGACGACATTCGAGCCTGCCACGCCCGGCCAGCCTGAGCACCCCGAGTGGCTGGGTGCGGTAGAGACACAGAGAGATTGCGGCTCGGGTTACATAAGTGCGTGTAGAGTTTCAGAAATATTGGTAGTATATGCAAGTACTTCGTAACGCGTCATCATCGTCGTCAGAGTGTACCATGTACCGTGACGTCCTGCAGCGGTCGTTATATAACAGTGTGCCGTATGGGATTCTGTTCACGGGCCCTCGCTGCCTCCCCCGAATACGTCCATGCAGCGTAGGACAGGCTGAGGCCATAACGTACCACAATACACATTCGACACACTACCTCCGTATCCTACCCATCGCTGCCCTCGTTCGACTCTACTCTGTTCGACAGACCTCCATTCAGCCTAAGACCTTCCAGAGAATACATCTGCAAGAGCCGTCGACCGTAAGCTAGAGCAAGTACGGCGGTTGTACATTCTCACACCGCCGCATCGCCCTGGCTGATGACCATGCATTCGCAGGTGGCTGTACGAACCCTCACCATATCTCGAGAAGGCACATCTAGGGAAGTGAAGGTGTCGTTAGCCTTCCGCCGAAACCTACGGATAGACGCAGCCGAGGTCGATGTCGAGATCGTAACTGCCGATGACACACTCTTCTATGCCCACACCCGCTGCCTCCTGCAGCACTCGGACAACCGACTCGGCGGCCTGATCCCCCACACCTGACTCTCCCACATGTGGGCCTCTACCACCCACCCCCGGCTTGCTGTCCGTGTCCGTGCCAGAGCCGGGGCCGGTCTTCGACATCGTGCTGCACACCATCTACGGATGGTCATGCGAGGAGTACGGACTCACCTTGAGCCAGATCTTCGCCGCCGTCCGAAGCCTGAAGCACTACGGCGTGTCGCTGCAGCAGTGCCTCGCCCCGGACACCCCGCTGCACTCCCTCCTGCTCAGCCACGGGCCGCTGCAGCCTGCCGAGGTGTACGCGATGGCGGCGGCGTACGATCTGCGCGCGCTCGCCGTCGCCGCGTCCTCGAACCTGCTCTCCTACCCGCTGCGCTCGCTCCCGGACGCGCTCGCGACGGAGATGGGCGCGGTGTACCTGCAGCGGCTCGCCGTGCTGCACAAGAACCGCATGGATCTGCTCCAGCGCCTCGTCCTGTCGCCCCCGGCGGGGCATCCGGCGACGGGGCGCTGTGGCTTCAAGGACCAGCAGGTGTTGACGGCCGCTTGGGCGAACTGCGCCGCCCAGCTGGCCTGGGAGGCCCGCCCCGGTACGTGTGTGGCGCCGCCTGCACAACGCTCGGCTGACCGCTGGCCTAGATCTGCCCGCGAGCGTGCTTCAGTCAATGATGGGCGAGATTGAGAGCGAGCTGTCCTGTGCGCTGTGTGAGGACGCGCTGAAGACGCGGGTGAAGGAGATTGTATACCAGTGGAATCTAGCAGAGGTACGTACGCTGCGTTCTTGCCCAACTGTGAGACTGGCCTCAGTTTTTTTCTGCACTGCAGAGAAATATATCCATATAACCAAAAGAGACGAGAAGTGTTCGTTGTCCTGTGTATCGTATCGTGGGAGTCCTCATTCATCTGTGCTTAGCCTGGCCGGGCAGCGCTCTTCTCGTCTGTGTGTACTATATCGTGCTTTGCTTGTCAGGATTGTCGTGGTATATGATAGCTTGCGTTGCTTTGCAAGACCCACAGATAGCCGCAAGATCAGTACCGTAAGGTAGGCTGTAGGTAGGCTCTGACGCCGAGCCCACTTTCGTGTACGTCACGTGGCTAGACGCCGTTACGCCAAGCGCTGAAGGAACAAACTCAGCCGAATGGGTCATGTTTGGCGGCCGATAGGAAAATGTATTCTCGTCAGTTTATTACAACCTGTAAATAAGAGTATTTAACGAAACAAGCTCTAGGTAGAGCTATCTCCAAAGATTTTTGAATATTTTTCAAGGCTGATTTACCTGGCCACCAAATTGAGCGCTTGCAATTGGATCGCGTGACAGCGCTGCTTGGTGGTTTTACGTGACGGTCATAGTGCGACGAGAGTAGGTAGACACTTGTAGTCGAAGTGTCTAACTTAACTTACGATGAAAAGACCGAACAACTTGAAGAACAGAACGGCAACGAAGATAATGAACTTAATGTTGGTGTTCACACGAGCACGTGGAAGTGCTTAGGCGCGCGTCCAAGCTGCACAAACTGGTGACCCAAGGTCAAATATCGACACATAATGGTCCACTAGGGCACGCGGCAAGCCCGAATATCGCCTCAGCCCAGTAGCTCTCTTATGTACTTGCCCTATTTGTGTTAAATACATACAGAGTTGCGTGGCAGTCGAATGTGTGTGTGATGTAATGATAGCGTGCTCAGGCTGGCAGAGTCTGCGATGGCACAGGCTAAGCAAGAATGGTAAATAGGCTAGTCGTAGCGAGTATATGGAGATGATAGAGTGCTGCCTGTGGCGGTCGTGCGTGCGGGGCTGACGGGACAGCGTCCGAATGCCCTCGCTATTCTACCCGTGACCCGCATCCCTCCGTCCCTCGCTACTCGCCTGCCTGTCTGCCTCTGCTCGAGGTACTCGATCTGCGAGGTTCCGCCACCCTCTTCCGTAGTCCGACCCATGGGCGTTTCTATGGTTGCCTCATCTACGGGCTGCAGCGGTGGAACCGGTCCTTGCGCAGTGGCTGCAGAGATTTGCCCCGCGGTGAGGAGGGACGAGTCGTACACCGCTTCACGGCTTAGAGAGCTCTGAGTGTCAGGAACGACTGGGTGCACGTAGAACAGTTTATCCTGGCCCGCCTGGTCGATCGGGATAGCTTGCACGGAGTAAGAAAGCCCACTTCCGTCTGGCTGCAAACTTAGAGCTAAGCACACGCAACACAATCAGCGCATGCTTTAGGAAGAAGTGAGGAATGCTTAAACACCAACTTGCGCAAGTGCCTGATTTGGTCAGTGACCGTGTCGCGTCCTTCAGTTTCCATCGCGGGACAACGACCGCGACCACGAGGAGCGCGCAGACGACGGCGAGCGGAGTGACTGTTCCAAAATACACGGCACTCGACACGCCGTCATGCTGCACCACAATCCTGGGCGTTGTAGTGGTGACAACGCCAGGAGATGGTGTTTCCTGACTAGTGAAAGGACTGTCAAGCCGACACTAGTACCAGATGTGGACTGCAGAGAAGGCAAAGGCGACGAGCCGGGGCTGGACGTATTGCCTGCGAGGATGATCGATATGGGCACGGTAACACTAATTGGAGCATCATACAAATACCGTGATGAATGCTCTAACTTGATCGCTGCGAGCTCGAGTGGTAGAGGAGCTTACCGTTGCGGTGCCTGTCGGTACACTTTGGCTATCTCTAGCTGCAAAAACCAAGACCATCCCTGATCGGCACTCCTGTCTTGGTGGAAAGAGGTGGGTATGGCGCAGCGAGGGTGTAGAGCCACGGTGGGCATACTGCCCGAGCTACATTAACTTATAGTACAGACGCATTTGCTGTGAACAGATGGTTACCACAGCGTACTGTCAAGTGTTGAGCGGAAATACTGAAAGGCGTCCTAGCCAGCGCGGCGCTCTTTGATCCCCGTATTTCGTTGATTCCTTGCGCAAATGTCCGGAGAGCAGCCTGAGAATGTGCGTTATTGGACGATGATCCCGACCAGGTCTACAACCTGCTATTTGAGAAGCTACTGCGAGCCCCTCATCAGGTGGGGGCCTGGGGCCAGTGCTGGCATACAGTTAGAACGGCCAAGCACGCTCCTGCGCGAGACATGGCACATCGGATGGTGAGTCAGTAGACCCAGCCCGCAGAGCTCAGATTGCAGAATGACTCCCCGTGCCGGGAACACTAGCGTTTGGCAGATGTGGTTCAAACGTCGCCCTCCACATTACTGCGTCAGATTATCAAATTCAGTCTGCAGATACAAAGCTAGTGAAGCCTGATACAGTACTCACAATGCCATAGATGTTGACAACGTTCACAGACATTGAGCGTAGAACCGCGGTGGATGCGAGATCCACTTCACTGTGACTACGACGACCGATAGCACCCACGGAACTGCCATACCGGAAGATATCGAAGATCTGCGAGTAAGAGCAAAATCAATAAATGCGATTCAATAATCACTCGCCAGAAATAGCTCTAGTCTTCCTGTGTACGACTGAAGATGTCCAATGCTTCATCGAACGTCACCTGCTCAGCGACCTCTCGCGCCCCTCCCAAAGCCTGCAGCTCCCCCTCGCTGATGCTCTCCGAGGACCACTCGCTATCGTCCGAGTCTGAGCTTCCCACAGGCGCGTCCGTATCCTCGTCCGACTCTGTCCCCGCTTCCCTGCCGACACCCATCGGCTCGTCCTCGTCAAAGCGGAACGCGGCCGGTGCGAGGGCGTACACGTTCCCCGCGCCGCGCGTGTGCTCCCAG
This sequence comes from Terana coerulea, assembly GCA_024811115.1. Taxonomy (NCBI): domain Eukaryota; kingdom Fungi; phylum Basidiomycota; class Agaricomycetes; order Polyporales; family Phanerochaetaceae; genus Terana; species Terana coerulea. The sequence goes on from JAKOGH010000246.1 coordinate 10,474, forward strand.
CGGCGGTCCGCCCGCGCGACGCTCCGCGCGCTCTCGACGACGCGCACGCCGAAGACGTCGTGCACGCACGGCGCGCCGCCGGGCGGGCGCGGCGGGAGGAGGTGCGGCAGGTCGAGCATGCTGCTGAGCCCGCTGTCGAGCAGCCGCACGGCGCGCCAGCCGGCGGGCGCGGCCTGCGCGATGCGCGCATCGTCGACCGACGCCCACACGTCGACGTGCGCGAGCGCGATATCGCCGAGCCCCGCGTCGAGCACGTGCGTCTCGCCGACGAACGCGGGGAGCACGAGGTGCCGGAGCGCCGCCGCGGCGAGGAGGCGGCGCAGGGGCCCGAAGAGCCGCTCGGGGTCGGGCGTGTGCATGTAGGACACGGAGCGGCAGCCGAGGTCGAGGACGCGCAGGCGGCGCTGGGCGGCCACGAAGGCGAAGAGGTGCTGCGGGAGCAGCCACAGCGCGATGAAGGGGCGCATGCGGATCTCCTCGAGCCGGGGCAGCGTCCACGAGCAGAACGGCTCAGCGGTGGCTTCACGGACAGTCTCGTCAGTGTAGGTGAGGACGATAACTCTGAGGGAAGGGAGAGTGATGCCGCTAGGGACGAGACTGTTGTTTGAATGCGGTATGAAGATCGTGAGCGAAACTAAATCGCGGAGGAGGTTCAGGTGCGTGAGGATCTTGGGTTTGTGCACTCCGGGATGGTACGGCTGAGTAGTCCACAGGTATTCAAGCCGCTCCAGCTTTTGCAGCTTGGTGACCAGGCTGTTTGATGCGCCAATTGATTGACCAGGGCAGTCGGCACAGTCCACAATAGAGGAGAATGCAGCTCCAAGCGAGAGTGACCTCAAGAGTGGAGCGTAATCCAGTATGTGCGAAAGACTGTCCAGAGCAACCTCCCTGAAGCAGGGTGTAACCTCGCAGAAAAAGGTAATGCTCCGTATCATGGGTCCATAGTCATCTGGGCCAGAGCCCACAGTCCGCCACAGTGCAGGTAGCTGTCCGACGCGTCGTATAACGATATCTTGGTAGAGGAGTGGCAGCGCGACTTCGCGCCACTGTTTGCAGACCATGACGAGAGCCCTCTTCGTGCGCACTTCGCGACACCATGGCGAGTCCCGTCCACCGCTCAGAGAGGGGTTCAAAAAGCCTTGAGGAGGAAATATAGATTCAAACACGAGGCGAAGGGCAATAGAATGAATCGGTTTGTGCGGAGGGCGGAGACGATTTATGGACTCTGCGAGGAATTCCTCTCGTCGTAGCGAAGCCTGAAACTCGTTAGAGCGGCTACACGGAATTTCGAGGATACTCACCACTTCGTGTGCAATTGCAGCCTCATACATATTTCGCATATCCCGCTCTTGTGCCTCTCGCTCCTTCAATTGCAGTCGCAATCGCTTGAGCTCTTGAACGGCCTCCTGGTGCGTGAGCTCGTCATCTGCATTGTCTCCTAAAGGGCGGGAGGGTGATCCTTTGGAGGGTTGACCGCCTTCCGTTTCGACGTCCATGTCTTCATACATGTTAGGGGCGGCCGAGCCTAGGGCTCGTCCAAACAAGCGCGTGAGGGTAACTGGGCTCGGAGGGCGGACATGTAATCAAGACTTTATACATCAAAGTCAGCGAGTCCAGCCCAGCGTGCGCTGAGCTGCAGCAGAATTGAGGACAAAGAAAGTCGGGGTGGCAGCCAGACGTAGTCATGTACAGCAGTGGTTGTTGTCACGTGGGGTGATTTCGCCTACTGGCTCGCCTCGCTGGACTTGTTCGTTCCTTCTTCTTTCTCCTCCATGTCGCTTTCGCGCTCTCCGCCGCCGTCGCCATGGCTCTGCAGGTCAAGACCACGTCAAGGCTCATCAAGGCTCGTCAAGGTTGCTTATACCGGTCGCGCACCCACGCAGCAGGAGTTGGGTCAGGTGGACCGGCCCCGGTCGCCTGATTGGTCCGTCTGCTGTGCAGAGCGATGACACTCGAATGTTAGAATGGTCCCAGCTTAGGGCCCTTGAGGGGGGTACGTAGCGCTCATATCCTCTGCTGCTGACTGAGACTCATCGCTCTCTGTCCAGCTTTCTGCCCTCGACGTAACTCGGTGCCGTCCTGCACAGCGCCACGCAGCCCGACCGATGGGCTCGGCCTACTGATACTCGCACGTCCAAAACCGCATCCCTGCACCTCCCACCTGCACCTCCATTCCCACCCAAAGCCACGACTCAGAGCTCAGTCTTTCTGTCTAGCTCGCAGCATTTCTCCGTTGTAATAAAAGAGCGTTCTGCACCGACCAAGTTCCCCTTCCTTTGAACCCCCACCACGCACACTTGAAGCTCTGGAAGCGACTGAGCCCGAGCCTCTGACAATCATGTTCTCGCAGATCGCGAACGTGCTCTTCACGGAGCGCGATGACAACACTTGGGATTCCTCCACCCTCTTCCGCAAGGAAACGCCCTCGCCACAGTCGTCCCAGCCGCTGCCAATCCCGGCCGGCCATTCGAGCCACAGCATCAGGAAGGCCGACGATCACGACCTCACCCTTGATCTCGCCGCCTCCTCGCCGTCCTTCGACCCGTCCCAGCTGTCGTGGTCGGCCGCGGCCCAGGACGCCGCGGAGGGCGTGCACTACGTCCGCGAGAAGTTCCCGAGCGAGGGCACGACGTACCTCTCGCAGCCGTTCCGGCGGGAGCCCATCTCCGTCGAGGCGGGCGACCGGGTGCTCATCGTCGACGACGTGTCCGAGTACGCCGTGCGCGTGCGCCTACTGAAGAACGGCGACGTCGGCATCATCCCCGCGTGGACCGTCGAAGAGCCGTTGGAGCGGCTGGCGAGACTGAACATGGAGTTCAACGAGATTGTGAGTCGCCCACTGACAGCACCTGCCGCCTGCGTCCGCTCAACTGCACTACAGGTGACCTCGCCCGCGCCCGACCATCCACAGTTCGGCTCTATAACGACACTGCCTAACACTAGCTTCTTGTTTACTCCTGCCAGCGCGAGCCCATTCGCCCCCGGCTCGCCGCCCTCGGACGAGGAGATGGACGCAGACCTGCCCGTCACGCCGACGACGCCGGCGAACGTCCCGCCCAAACTGTACCGGCGCGAGCTGCCCCGCAAGGTCGAGTTCGCCGAGCTGCAGCAACGGACGATATTCCGTTACCCGGCACACCACCTCGCGGAAAAGGAGCCGAACGCGGAGGATTGGTGGTGGGACGGCTGGGAGGAGCCTGAGGAGTTGGAGGAATACGAGGAGTGCGCGGATGACGAAGATGTGAATCCATTCGAGGACTATGCGGAAGACGATGAAGAGCGGCCAGGAAGACCTAGGATACGCCGTCAAGAGGTATACATCGCATAACATCAAACCAGTAGGTCTGTTCCGCCGTCATGTCCGCACGACCATCAGCACTGACCCCAACATTCACCGTAGTTTCGCAGTTATTTATGACATTCATGCAAGTGACATAGCTTTCTATAGTCCTGTATACGACGATGACAGTGATATGTGTCTATGTAGGAAGATGCACCCTGGACTATACGTTCTGTAATATATGATTTCGTGCGTCCCGCCTGTACCGATTGAGCCCCTTGTAGCCTTAATGAAGATTTGTTGAATCAAACCTCCTCGTCGATTACTGGAGCAAAGGTTAGCCAGGGTGATGCCCACCAAGCTTCCGTCGGGGATCCAGCCTCATGATAGTCTGACGTTGATTACGTGAGCGACTGGTGCAGTTCGTTCCAACTAGGTGAGTACTAGTGCCAGCGTTGCACTGCCCGAACTATACGAACCTAATACAGCACAGCCAGTCCCACGTACTCTCCAGAGCCTCTTATGATGCTACCTAAGCGACCTCCGTGCCCTTGACGCAGTTCAGACTCTGGGGCCAGCAGTTCTTCCTCCCGCCCGCCCAGAGCGTTCAAGGCAGGACCGAGCGACATGCTGCGAGGCGCAAGAGCACACATTCTCCGTTGTCGGAGGTTCGCGTCGGCACAGCTACAGACACGGCCGGCAGCAGTGGCTGGCACGTAAGAACGGAGGTAAGCAGTACGAGGCTGCGAAGTGCGCTCCGGGCGGAATGTCCGGGACGGTCACGTGGGATGACGTTGCGCGTGCCGCCGCGCGCCTCGCGCCTCGCTTCGAGCAGCGCGCCTCGGCTCGGAGGAGACGGCTCGGGCGAGCATACAGGACGGCCGTGTGGGAGCGAGCGCTGATGTCATGCCCCGCGGCCGACACCTCTCTATACTTGTCATCGCCCACCGCATATAACCCAACGTGCGCAACCGCGAGCTGCACAAGTTCCCGCTTTCCCCCTCCATCTCCATCTCGCCGCAGGCTGAGCACACGACCCGCCATGACTTCGCAAGCCGAGCCGCAGAAACCGACGAACCATCCGTTCGTCGTGCCGCAGTTTACGGGCAAGGACTACACCTCCTTCTTCCTCGCAGGTGCGCACGCCCAGAGACCTGGCTGCGACCCGGTTGCTGACAGGGAAACTCGAACATAGGCGCACTATGTTGCACGTATGTTTCAGGCCTCGTCATTCAGGTCTCGGTCTGACCAGCTGTCCTCGCCAGGATCACGCATGGCGGCATGACGCGTGCGTATCTGTGCCGCTCAACGCATATACCCCACTCACCGTCCCCCAGCCATCGACGTCGTCAAGACCCGCATCCAAGTCGACCCCGCCTACAAGAAGCACAACCTCCTCACCGGCGCGCGCTACGTGATCGCCAACGAGGGCCCCTCTGGGCTGCTGACGGGCTTCGGGCCCACCGCGGTCGGCTACCTCGTCCAGGGCGGCGCGAAGTTCGCGGGGTACGAGTTCTGGAAGAAGCAGTTCACGCAGCTGGCGGGCGACCAGGAGAGCGCGGTCAAGTACCGCACGGCGATATACCTCGGCGCGTCGAGCGTGGCGGAGTGCGTGATACTTTGTGCTCTCCACACAACATGTGCTTACGTGCACTGGCAGGTTCTTTGCGGACATTCTGCTCACGCCCCTTGAAGCGACGCGCATCCGGCTCGTTTCCCAGAAGGGCTACGCCTCGGGCCTCGTCACGGGCTTCACCCGGCTGGCGAGCGAGGAGGGCGTGCGCGGGCTGTACGCCGGCTTCCTGCCCATTCTGTGCAAGTGTGTGCCCTGCCTCCCCTTTCTCTCCCAAGAATACCTCTGATAATATCGACCACTGGGCCTGTGTAGACAGATCCCGTACGCGATCGGCCAGTTCACGGTGAATGAGTTCTGCCACGAGCTCGCGTTCCGCAACATGTCCGAGGAGACGCGCCGCAACCTCAGCGCGACGGGCAAGTTCAGCATCAGCCTCGGGAGCGGCATCATCGCCGGCTTCGCCGCCGCCATCCTCAGCCAGGTGCGCTCTGTCTCTCCACAAACACACATGCCGCAGTACACCTCACGACGCGCGCACATGCACAGCCCGCGGACACACTGCTCTCGCAGATCAACAAGGGGCACGGCCCGACGGGGTCGATGCCGCACCGGCTCGCGGTGCTCGCGCGCGAGGCGGGGGTGCGCGGCCTCTTTGCGGGGCTCGGCCCCGGATGGTCATGACCGCCGGGCTCGTCTCCGGCCAGTTCCTGATGTACGGCGCGATCAAGGACGGTGCGTGCCTTCGCTTGTTCTCGCTGCGCGTGCGTCGCGCTGACGTGTGGACTTGTGTGTTTCTTGCGGGGTGCAGCGCTGGGCGCGCCGCCTGGCTTGGAGATCCACAAGGAGGAGTAAAGGCGGTGGCGGGGGGCAAGGGTGTGCTGAATACCGTAGATGTAGATGCATGGATGTCGAATAGTGTTGTACTGGTCTGGTCTCGGACGGACAATATTGTAAATCTAGACCTATTTACTACGTTCCCACTTCTTGTAATATATATGTACGTTCTTGCTCCACGCCAAGGAGGAAATGTGCCTTGGTCCTAGAGGTGAAAATTTCCATTACAGGGGACGGTGTAGTGCAGGTGTGGTAGCACAACAAACGGCAACGTCATGCGGAACAGAGAACGTTGCCGTTGTGGCGTAACGGCGCATCAGATGCGCCTTCCCCTTCAGGTGGACACATAAGCGCGCAGTCAAATCTTGACTAGAGCAACCATGTTCGCTCTCTGGACGCGCGTTTTTACCCGTGCAATTTGCAGCCAGCGAGGGTTGGTCAAAGGTACGCGTGGCGTCGTTGCGTCTGTAGCAGTGCGCCTACGTGTCGCTTGCACATTGACAGAACAGAGGAGCGCCTGATGTCGTCCACCTCAGCGTGGGTGAAATGGCGGACCCGTAAGCCAAACATTGCTGCGACAAATCACAGATCCTTTGAGATAAGCTCACGCGGTGAATCGAGGTAACGGGCGGGAAAGGGAGGTATTCGAGTACAGATATGTTGCGGATCTACGTATGGTACATTAAACGAGCATAATACACCAGCCGTAAACCACGCACCCCGCCCACGTCTACTCGCTCACCATCGTCCGCCATCCCAAGACGTCGCCGTAGCTCTTCCACATCCGGTCGACCACGCGCAGCTTCTCGCGCCGCCCGAGCCCGGGGTCCTCCAGATCGCCCACGTCTTCCAAGAAGCCGTCGCGCAGGCGCGAGTGCGCGGGCAGCGCCTGCTCCGCGTACGCACGCAGGCGTGTCGTCGACAGCAGCAGCAGGCCGGCCGTGCGCGGGTCGACGCCGCCTTGTAGTTTTTTGTCCGAGGCGTGGTCCGCGATGAGCAGACGCTCGACGCGCCTGCGCACGGCGTGAGCGTGTGCCGTCTGACGGGAAGGAAGAAAAAGGCGTACCGCATGATGCTCCAGACGCGTGCGCGCCGCTTGCGGCCCCCGTACCGCCCCCTTGCCTCTGCTGCCCGACACGAGGGTCCGCACGTACCCGGCTGCAATGTAGACAATGGCGAGGGCAGGCGCAACGCCGACAAACGCGAAGGTGAGCTCTTGGGATTTGAGCAGCTTGTCGATGCCTGACAGCGCCTGGTCAATGTCAACCTGCGAAATAATGTCAGCCAATTCATATATGATGTACTAACGGTCGGCCATGAGGGCGCACCTTGGCTTTCTGAACCTGGACGAGCAAGGTCCGCAGAAGCGTGCCGCCGACGGCCGACTTGAGCGGGCTGCGGATGTCGTCTTCGTAGATCTGCATAACAGCAGTGAGGTCGCCTTGCCGGATCTGCACGGACAGCGCCGCCATCTGCTCCGCGGTGTAGTTCAGCTTCTCCTTCGCGAGGGACAGCGACATTCTCTCCAATGACTACAACAGCCCATCAGCATTGGGCATTCCATGAAGCGGGGGGTCGTGCCGTACCTCCAAATCCGCCTTGACGCTCTCCTTCGTGATAATCACGCCCTCGTCACCGCCCGCCTTGACCGTCTTGACCACCTCCTTCAATGGACCAAGCAGCCAGTCCTCCCAGAATCCTCTCAGCGTCTGCGCCGCATCCTGCGCCAGATGCGCTAGCGAGTCGCGCGAGGCGTACGCATACCGCGCCGCAAACAACGCCAAGGGCGGGACGAACACCAGCTTCGGCCAGAGGCGCGTCAGGCGCGACGGGCGGCGCAGGCCGAGCTGGCTGATCTGCGCTTCGTGCGCAGCGGCGTGGCGCGGCAGGACGGCGTCGACGAGGAGGTGCGAGAACTCGAGCGGGCCGACGGACTCGGCGCCGGCGAGGTTCTGCTCCACGTTCAGCGCCGCGCGGAACCCATCCACGAACGCGTGTAGGCGCTCGAAGCGGGCGAGCGCGTCCGCCGTCGCGAGCGGCGGCCAGGCCGTCGCGCAGGTCGAGGAGGCCCCCGAGGACGGGGGCCCGTTCGTCCCTGATCTCCTCGAGCTTCTTCCGCTTGTACGTGCACTCGTGTCGG
>JAKOGH010000247.1:0-14320 GCA_024811115.1 Terana coerulea
TTTCCTTGGTGCCAAGGCAGACTTGGTGTCGAGTCGGTGATTTTGTCGCTGCTGCTGTCATCGCGTTTTTCGTTGAGCCTGTAAGGGTAGGAAGGAAGTATGGTCGTCATCTCGTCAGTGAAGCGAGATGAGCGAGAGGCCGCTCGGGGGCAAAAGTGAGACCTGAGCTTCAGGCATGACATCTACGAGCTCACGGCAATTTATACGAACACTGCGGGTATCCGAGAAGGTGATGCCGGGCCACAAGGTGGACAGGCACCGTCCACCAGTTCAGGCTCTATCATTTCGACCAGAATCCGCGAAGCATCGTAACGTATTGCGCGAATTGCGTGAAGAGCCCACAGATGGCGTATGTGAGCGGCCAAACGCACCGAAACGCCCTGCGATCAGTCACGTGATGGCACCGTCGTGCGGGCAAATGAAGGCGAGAGAATTGTTAGCATTCACTTTCGTCGAGGACAAGCTGTACTCTACGGTGCATATCGCCCAATCATCTTCACCGCCGGGGCATACCGCGGCCACGGCCCCTCAGCGCGCGCTGTGCAGTCCCGGGAGGAGCTCTAGGGCCGGGGTTGGGCTGGAAAAGCAGCAAGTCAGCGAGCTGTTCGCATCAGGCATACGCCCATACTCACCCCTTCGCTTTGCGGATTCCGGACAGTCTCGTCCACGCTCAGGATCAGGCACGCCGCCTCGGTGGCGCTGCTGATAGCGTTCAGCTTCACGAGACTGGGCTCCCACACGAAGGCCTCCATGTTGTCGCGCACGCCTTCTGCGCCGTCGACGTCGACACCAAACCACTTCGCACCGTTCGCGTGCTTCATGCGCAGCTTGTTCAGGATGTCCGTCGAGTCCAGGCCAGCATTATCGCAGATCTGGCGAGGGATAATCTCCAAGGCCTTGGCGAACGCCGTCATGACCAGCTGTACCTTGCCCGGAATCGCGAGAGCTGCTTTGCGAATGTGCGCTGATAGGTCCATCTTTTAGTAGATGTGGAGTGAAACAAGAGAGCATGGTAAAAGAATGAGCAATTCACCTCGATCGCACCGCCGCCCGCGACAACGTCTCCGTTCAACACGGCCCGTTTCACGACCATAATCGCGTCATGCAGACTGCGCTCAACCTCCTCGATGAACTGCTCCGCGCCGCCACGAAGGATAAGTGTGCATGTCTTCGCCTTCGGGCACTCCTCGAGCAGGTTGTAGCGCTCTCCACCAATCTGCTTCTCCTCGAAGCTGCCGCACGTACCAAGGTGTTCGCGTCGGATGTCCGAGCAGGTAGACTGGATGGAGCCACCAACGGCCTGCACGACGCGGTTCAAATCTGCCGCAGGCACCCTGCCGGCACAGAAGATGTCACGGTCCGCAAACCACTGCGTCGCCAGATCGCCGATGGGAAGCTTGCTGAGGACAACCTTGGCACCTGTTTTCTCGATAGCCTCCAGCTTGCGGTAGATGATCTCCCACTCCGCATCGACGATAGCTTGGTAATCTGACACGGCCTCGACACGGACCTCGGCATTGTCCTTCTCGGCCTTCAGCTCGAGCTCAACGTTCAAGCTGAGAATGAGAGGATCCTTGAAAGATTTAGGCTGCTGCTCGGCGCCAGCGTAGGTAAAAGTCTTCTTAAACGAGACGCCGCGGACCAGCAGTGAGTCCTGCATGCCACCACCAGGGATCTTCTTGACACCGATGAGGGACTCGTCGAGGTCGTCCTGGTCCAGACATTGCACAGCATCAACGACCATATTGGAGAAGAAAGGCTTCTCCGAGTGGATCAATTTGGATGACATTGACGTCGAGGCGCACTTGAGGAGAAGGGATCGGAAACGTCTGGCATTATGATGAGGATGGCGGAAGAGTAACGATTATACGAGGACATACTCTGGATCAGACTTGTCTACCGTTACTTGAATTTCTTTTATGCGGTCGATAGCCTATGGAATATGAGACGTGACGAAAATGATGGATATTTGAGCACACGCACCAACTGACACGCTTTTCTGTATCCCTTCATGATGATATGTGGGCTGACACCCTCCTCGATGTAGCTCCTGATCTCCTTCAGCAGCTGCGCGGCGAGCAGAGTGACACTGGTGGTCCCATCGCCGACTTCCGCGTCCTGAGCTCTTGCAATATCGACCAGAGTACGCGCAGCGGGTGCACAATGTCGAGAAGCTTCAGGATCGTTGCGCCGTCGTTGGTAATTTGCGCATCGCCACGCTCATTGACAATCAGCTTGTCCATTCCACGTGGACCGAGGGTGCTAGCGAGGGTCTCCGCGATGGCAAGACATGCGGAAATGTTTGAGAGAAGCTGGCCCTTGCCCTGCGAAGTGTCTGTGCCCTCCTTGAGGAGGACGACAGTAGGTTGCTACCAAGAGATTAATTTCAGCCTATGTCCCTAAACATAAGCAGTTTCTTACCATCGGCAGACCACGCTGCATTTTGTGTAAGAGTTGACGAAGCGGTGGAATGTGAGCGAGTAAATTCAGAGAATACCGATATGGCAGTCACTGTTTGGTGCTGTTTGGCCCGGTGCGCGTCGCTGGGGCGCTTCAGTCGCGTCTCATTTGCCCAACCCGCCACGGACTCGACGTCCAACCCGCTCGCGTGCTCATCATGGCCGACAGCGACCAACCCGACAGATCCTTGTTCTTTGCTGCCTCGGAAGACGAGAGCGAGGATGTACTGGAATACACCACACCATTAGGCACTGTGCCGTCATCCCAACCGGCCGCGAAGCCAGAGCCGCGTCCGCCAACCAACACGCTGTTCTTTGCGGACAGCGATGAGGACAACGACATAAATCCGCCTACAGAGATGTCTCCTATGGGACTGCTTAGAGGCGCGAGCTTGGGTATTGAAGGTGGTGGTGAGGCCATGGATGTTGACGTGAACATACCCAGCGTAGAGTCTGAACGGTCGACCACCGCGTCCAGAGGATCCTCTGCTGCACCTCCTGTTCCATCGTCTCCCGCTTCATCTATTGAGGAGCTTGACCACCAACCGCCACGAAAGAAACGCAAGGTGTCACCGGACACCGTCGATGGCAGAGCCAGCTTCGTGTCTGCTTACCTTGGCTCGTTCCTCGTAGGAAATGCGTGGAGTACAGTCCGCGGTAAGGGTTATGTTAAGGTACGTGGGTTATTATATTGTTGCTCTGCAGCTCTGACATGTGCATACAAAGCCTGGCGATGAAATACGCATAGAGCGCGACGCTGCATTGGAACCATCCTCAAGCAAGTCAGACAAGAAGGCACCCGCGAAAAAGGATGCGAAAGCCAAAGGCGGGAAGAAGCAATTGTCGATAGCAACAATGCTTAAACCGGCACCAGCTAAGCCATCGAAGAAGAAAGAAGACATCATAGTGCGTCTGACCACCACAAGAGGCTTCGGTACGTAAGCGGGCTGTCGCTAGACAATCATACAGCTTACAGGCATGCAGAATTCGGACGTCTGCCTCAGGACGTTTCTTCTTGGGTGGCTAAATTACTAGACCTAGGTTCGTCTTGGCTACGCTGCCTATAGTGATATATTGACACGGGTTTTCTAGGAATCGTGGACTTCCAAGGGAGCACCATCATAGACTGTCCAGACAGCTTGCATTCTGGGGCGGAAATGATTGTATCTCTGTCTGTGTACCTGAAGGCATCTGCCTTCCGGTCTCCCCGTGCCTCTGCCGGCGAGGAGAAACCCAGGCATATGTTCGACGAAGGAAAGGAGACGGAGGATGAACAAGTCCTTCGTGAGCGAAAGGCTTCGTTGACCCACCTCTTCGAACTCCTAAGTTTGAAACCAACGAACCGTGGTGCGACCGCTCGACGTCGAAAGAAGGACCTTAGCCAAGAAGACCTTCGGTTACTTGCCCAGAAACAGACCGGCAAGAATAAGGGCTCTCACACTGAGATAGTTGGAGACGGAGAAGAAATCGTCGTGGAAGGCGACGAAGAGGAGCTTTCCGACAACCAGCTGAACTTGATCTACCGGAAGTAGGCGAGCGTGTTTGAGTGGAAGTCAGGGACAGGCTCACAGTTATTGCGCAGAGCTCAGCAGAACGACACCACGATGGGAGAAATGGACCCCGCCGAGACGTTCACTCTGAACTTGCGTCCATATCAGAAGCAAGCATTGTTGTGGGTTTCCTTGCATAATATGCTACATGATGGTCAGCACTCACTCGGTGCGATCACTAGATGGATGCATTCAATGGAAGTGGGCACCGAGTCTGCTCGGCAAGAGCAGACTATGGAGCCTCTGTGGAAGGAGTACGTGATTCTTGAGCGTTCCCGGCTTCTTCTGACTGCAGTTATAGGTATGCGTTCCCGTCAGACCCTCACCAGGGCGTGATTGACCTCACATCGGATGAGCGACCGTTCTACTACAACGACATCTCGGGCGAACTCAGCCTCGAATTCCCTAGAGCCCAGCGCAAGTTTAAGGGTGGCATCTTAGCGTGAGTTGCAAGTCTCCTCTGAATATGTATCTTGTATTGAATGTTCTTCTTCAGTGATGGTAACGTGTTTAATGTTGGTCTTTGAATTTATCTCACCATCCTTCACTTCGCATGGCATAACTCTAGAGAGTAAGTGCAACTAATGCCGTTTCCTTTGCTAAATCCTAAACTATTCTATACAGTGGGAATGGGCAAAACCATCATGCTTAGTGCCCTGATACAAACTGCCTGTACACCGGAGCCTCCAGATCTGACCCATCAATCCAGCTCGAAACGGAAGCAGCTACGTCTCCAGAATGCATTCCGGACGAAGTCAAACCCCTCAACCTCTGAGGTCAATTCTTCGGCTTCCGTCCCGAAAGGGCCGTCGGCGACTCTCATCGTAGCACCGACCTCTCTCCTAAACCAATGGCAAGAAGAGCTGTTGAGGTCGAGTAAGCCTGAAACAATGAAAGTGCTGGTTTGGCATGGACAAGGCAGGTTAGATCTTCAGAGCATGCTTGAACAGGAAGATAGTTCGGACGAGACATCGGCACCCATGGTGATTGTGATTACGTCGTATGGGACTTTAATGTCGGAATTCGGCAAGACGCAAGGGGATCGGTTGGTCAGTCCAATCTTTGAGAGTAAGGTTTCTTGACTCTTCAACTCAATCAACGAACTTATATCCTCGGCTTCCAGTTGAATGGCTGCGTAAGAAAGACATCTATCACATTCAACACCTGGCTGACGTTTGAGTATCCAAATACCGACAGGCATCATCCTTGACGAAGCGCATAGCTGCAAGTCACGCCAAAGTAAGACTGCAAAAGCGGTGTACGCTCTCCGCGCGAGAAGACGCTGGGCTGTTACAGGCACGCCCATAGTCAACAGACTGGAAGACCTGTATTCTCTACTGTGAGTTCATTCCACGTTGCCTCAACAGTGCGGCTGAACCACGTCGCAGCAAGTTTCTTGGCTTTACTCCCTGGTCCGACTACACATTCTTCCGCTCGTACGTGGGTGTTTTCGCTCGCTCGCTCGTTATTTGAACTGACAGCTGTAATTTCCTGGTGTGTAGATTCGTCACACTTCCTTTCCTCGCCCGAGATCCCAAGGCGATTGAGGTCGTCCAAGTCATCTTGGAGAGCGTACTTCTGCGGCGAGAGAAGAACATGCGGGACGCGGACGGGCGCATGATTGTCGAACTACCATCAAAAGAGGTTTGTGCGCCGCTCGTTTGTCCGCTGCATGTCAGCAATATAACCGCACCCGCTGTAGGTCGTTGTTGAGTCGCTCGAATTCTCACCACTGGAGCGCAAGATTTACGACTCGCTGTATTCGGACGCGAAACGACGATTCGAGAAACTTAGCGAGAAGGGAGCCGTTAATAAGAACTACACACATATCCTAGCGATGCTTATGCGGTAAGCACTGGCCCCGATGTTGCTTGTATCGTGTGCTGAGAACGTCCGCTGTGATTTCAGTCTACGGCGTGCTGTTCTCCACCCTAGTCTTGTCCTCAAGGACAAAGATGATGCCGCAAAGGCTACGGCAGACAACGCCTTCATCGACGTCGAGGAGATGATCCGTAGCTACACAGCAATTGACGCAAGCGGGTCAAGCAACGGCAGTGCCTCGAGTGTCAAGAAAGAGACGGATGACGACGTCACGCCAATACCCAGCGGCCCAAAGGGAGGTAAGACGTACGCCGAAGATGTCCTCACCAACCTAGGGCAGGAAGAAGTGACCGAATGCCCTATATGCTACGACATTATGCAATCGCCGACACTCGTCCCAGGCTGTATGCATCAGATGTCAGTCTTGGAATTGCTACATATGCGGGTCCTTTCGCTGATGTTCAAGGGCGTCGTGTAGCTGTAAAGATTGTGTTACAGGTTTCCTGCAAAAGTGCACCGACCGAGGTGAAGACGGAAAGTGCCCGATATGCTCCCATGGACCAGTGTCGGTTCGTACGCCTGCTCCAGAATCTGCGTCGCGGTCTAACCCCTACGCGACTCTACGGCAGGAAAGCGACCTACTGGAGGTAATACGATCCAATCGATCGGGCAAAGATGCAAATACTGTGACACTGCGGAAAAATGACTTCCGCTCGTCCACAAAGCTCGACGCTCTAATTCAGAACTTACGTGCGCCCCTCCCTGTTTCCTTGTTATAACACGGCTTATCAGGTTTCGCGATGTATAGGTGCTATTAGAGCCTCTGATCCATCGTTCCGCGCGGTCGTCTTCTCACAGTTTACTACATTCCTCGACCTCATTCAGCTGGTACTGGAGCGCGAACGGCTGCAGTCGTATAGATTCGATGGCTCGATGGATTTGCGGCGCCGCAGTGAGTCTGTTGCCGGTTTTAAGGACACCTCGGATGAGCCGAAGGTGCTCATTGTCAGTCTCAAAGCTGGCGGAGTTGGTCTCAATGTCAGTAACAACGTTCCGGGTTGCCTGAATGTGTTGAAACTCATCTGGTGCCGTAGCTTACGAACGCGAACCACGTCTTCATGGTAAGTTCCCATGACCTCGCGTCGTGGCCGTTCCTAACATCATTGCAGATGGATTGTTGGTGGAACTCCGCAATCGAAAATCAAGCTATAGACAGGGTGCACCGGATTGGTCAAGAGCGAACGGTCTACGTCAAGCACTTCATCGTGCGTTTTCTACGCTCCCCGCCTTTATCTTAAGGCACTGTGTCTAATATACTTCTTTAACTATAGGTCTCGGATACCATTGAGCGTCGGATTCTGCAGATTCAGAAACGCAAGACGGCAATTGTGAAGGAGGCCTTTGGTGGGAAGGGAGACTCTGATAGTCTTGAGAACCTTCGTATAATGTTTGGGGATGATTGATGTACGCCTTCTGTGTTGATGTGTAATTCTCGAGCTGTATTTCTCAGTGCGAACAGCTGGAGCCTGGAGGGGAGTATGGCACGGGCACATATAATATGTTATACACAGAGTTAGGACTGGTAGTTGAACTAATTGAGTGTTCCGTGCTACCGTTTGCTATACCATTCATCGGACCGAGGACGGCGGGCACTCGAGAGTCGACACAGTTCGAGCGGTACCCATTGCCCAAGCTGCTACCGTCTATTAATGACGCGGACAGCAGGCAAAACAAGATGCATCCAGACCTTGTGAATGACGAGAGTGGGATTCGAACCCACGCCCCGAAAGACCAGATATTAAGAGTCAGCCTGCTGGCATTGAACCTTAGTCTGGCGCCTTAGACCGCTCGGCCATCTCGCCATCAATGTCTAGCGCTGACAGTAACACATTAAATAGGGATTACTTACAGTATCCAAGCGAGGTAATTTAAGTTAAGTATCAGCGAAGCAGACACTGCACATGTTCATGCTGGGACCGCCTTCGGCGATTTGCCTAAGATTGAAAGTTCACAAACGAGCATGATTGATCGCTCACAAGAAATGTTTGAGCCGAGCGTGCCGTTCTTCGGCAGTTTCCGCAACAAGTGTTGAGTCAGGATAGACGCCGTAAGCGCTTTGCTCACATCTTCTCTATTGTTCTTCCAGGAGCCACCATGACAATGCCTATTGTCTATTGTCCTGGTACCTATTTGTGTCTGTTTGTAGTACAGCCACCCAGTATTGTATATAAGGCAGCTCTCTGCGCCATACATAATAAGACTCTTACAACTCTCAACTCACTTGTATCCATACCAGCCTACAGGTGAGTAACCATCCTAGCTTCCTCTAGGCCTCGGTAGGAGTGTACGCCGCTGTATGCGCTGCACTTCTACAGGTTATGAGCCCCGATGACAGCGGTTGATTGCGCCATCACTGGCAGCAACAACCAGCTCATTTGGTAAACTTCGCCTGTACCTACTTCGCTGCCATCGTGCGCGACGGTTGCGCTCTAGCGCACCGTCTGCGCCCGGGCAAGCTGAGCAGGCACGAGGGCGCCCCTTAGGACCCCTCCTTGGCTAAAGCCATGTCAGTACGTCGTCACTGACTGTTCTGTCCCTACAGAACTCAGCAATGTCTTCTCTCTAGAAGCTTGTCCCCGTCCTCTGACGGAACCAACTGGGAGCACTGGGCGACACCTTGAAGTCGTTCCTGGGCACTCAGGGCATCTCTCGTCAGCTCTTGACGACTGAGCCGACGGTGCCGGTCTTATTCGCACTGTCCCGGCAGCTCCGCTTCGCCCGCCACCCCAACCACGCCTGAGCTCCCGCCTCTGGCGAGGTGCCCGGCAACGAGCATGAGCACTCCAGAGCCGTCGACAAGCTCGACGACTGGATCAACGACGACCTCCGAGCCATGGGCTTCATCCGCCTTCGCTTGACATACCAGGATTGGACAGTCAGTGAAGAACGAGACGACAGCCAAGGCCCTGTACGAGTCCTTGCAGACCACCTACACCCAGAATACTCGCGGCCTACGCTGACTTCAGGGCCCTCCTGGAAACTCGCCTCCCCGAGGATCGGTCTCCAGCACCTGCGGTTGCCAAGATCCAGGCACACGTCGACCGCCTGAGCGCAGTGCATGCGTCGTGGACGATTACATACACCTGATGCTCCTCATTTCAAAGACACCAGGGTATGGTAAGCACATCGCCACTGTCACCACGCTGAACCAAAGATGGTGGACACATCGCTAACTCCTACCACGCTGGGGCCCCTGATCCCGCAGGCAATATGGGAGGCAACTCATCGCTGCATGGGAGCAGCGAAAGCTTTCCGGTGGCCAGCGCAAGCAGACCGAGTCTGCTAAACGCGTCACCGCCGTCAAGAACAAGGGAAGGATCCTCAGTTCAACAGCAGCAGCGCCTAATGGGCAGCAGCAGCATGCGCAGCAGCAGCGCCCGCAAGGGCAGCAGCAGCAGCAGCAGGACGGTGCCGGCAATGGCAAGGGCAAGAAGACCCAGCGCGGCAAGCGCGCGGGCAGGGCAAGGGCAAGGCCCAGGATGCTGACCACGGTCACTCCTACATCGCCGCCCCCGTCATCCCGGTGGTGAACGACTTTGCCCCGCCATCCCACTCCCCAAATCCGAGGCCGAAGAAATTCAGTCTCGTATCGAAGGAGAGCGCGAGCTCTGGCTCGGCAACGGCAACCAGTTCCCCGCCCGCAAGGCACTATCCCTTGCTGAGAAGCTTGGAGTCGTCGGGTCCCAGGAGCGCATCCGGACCTCGAGGAGGTTATCGACGCCAACGAGCACAACGCTCACCGCGCCGACGCCATGCGACATCGAGCACCGCATCTGCTGAACTCCGTCCGTGAGTTAGAATTCCAACAGGAGTTCACTCGACGACCTCCCATAACTAAATTGTTAGCAATCCTCGACGAGGATGACGAGTACCAAACTCTGCATAAGGCCCAACCGTGAGGCGCAGAGCTCCGCAAGCTTGCTCGCAAGCAGTGGATCGCCGGACAAGAACGCCAGCTCTGAACAAGGGCTCGACCTCGATCGGAAGCGTCGGACACGCCCGATGGGAGCGACACCAGCTTGTCAAGCTATCCGTCGCCCAGGAGAGTGAGTTCGCCGCCACCGCCGCCGAAGATAAGGCCGCGGAGAAGGCTCGTCGCCAAACAGGCCGACTTTCGACTACGCCGAGCGCATGCTCGATGCTCGCATCGCTGAGCTCGACGCCCGCATCGACTCGAACAACGTCACTCTCAAACGAAAGTTTGCTGAGCCGGAGTTCGTCGAAGGCAGCTCCTCTCGCCGCCAAGCGCAGCTCGCGCGAATCCTCGCCGATCATTTGGTCCGACGAGGTCGACATGCAAATGTCGCTCGACAGGGAGGACGGCCGGCGCCCGCGACCACCCTGACATCGAGGACGCCGTGTCCCTCGGAAGCGAGGACAACGACAGCGGCGTCGGCGGCACCAATTCGCAGGATGCCTGATGGACGATCGAGATCCACCAGGACATCATCAACGCGTACCGAGTACGTCCCCTCTAACTCTGCACTAGTGCACCACACTTACCAAAACCTTGCAGCTGATTGCGCGGTGTCTGGGCGGGCTGGATTAAATAGTAGATACCATATGCTACTATATTGAATGGAGCAGGTTTCCTTCAATCACAGAATGTGTGTGCACAACAAGTTATTTAACGGCGTGTCGAGTTGCAAAAGTAAAAACCTTGCAAAATCAAGTGATTGGCTGCTCGACTCAGGAGCGTCTTTCCACTTCACTGGTCAAGAAGTTTATTGCGCAACTTGCGCAACATTGACCCAATTGTCGTTCAAGCGGCTAATGGGCATGTAACTATCTCTGAGGAAGGTGACTCCGTCATCAACTACCGTCCTAGCGCGACAAGTAGAACGATTAAAGTCTTACTGAAAAATGTTTGACTCATGCCTTCACAAAAAGACATGAATCTAATCTCGCTTGGCCAGCTGCTACGACAGAACCGGTTAATTGAGGGTGACGCAACCACTCTGAAAATCCTGGATGGTGATAATCGCCAGGAATTATTGCAATTCGTGCGCTTTACCCAAATGCAACAGTGTACTATTTAGACACTGACCGAGACGGCCTTGCGCTAGTCTCGCACGAAATAATGCACAGACGTTTTGGACATCCCTCTGAGCGGATCCTACGTCAACTTCCGTCAGCAACGACGGAATGCCCAGATTTCGACTATAACAAGTCGGACTCACCCTGCTCCGGCTGCGCACAAGGAAAGATGCACAATCGCTCTTTCCCGCCCTCACGCCTCGACGAGCATCGCGACCTTTTGAGCTCATTCACAGTGACTTGAAAGAATTTCCGGTCGATTCATATCACGGTACAAGTATATCATCACCTTTGTCGATGATTATACGTCGCATGCATGGATTATTTGCCTAAGGCTAAAATCCGTCGCCATCAAGCAACAAAAAACTTTCTTGCTATGGTTGAAAACCAGCATAAAGCTAATGTCGAGAGCTGGATGTCGGATGCAGGAGGAGAATATAAATCAAACGCATTCATTCAAATGCTAAAGGACGAATGGATTAAAATCCTAACTAGCGTTCTCACTCCACAGCAGAATGGACGCGCTGAGCGGTTGATCAACCTCATGGACAAAGCTGAGGCCATGCGGCTTCACAGCTTGCATCCCTCCTTCGTGGTGGGAATTTGCGGTTATGCACGCAACAATGCTTTACAACCGCACCCCCTGTTTCACGATTAAAATGGGTTACGCATGCCTATGAGGCACTTCTGGGTGAAAAACCACGCGTTGATAACATCCGGCGTATTTGGCTGCTGGTGCATGGGTCTTTATCCCTGCCGATGTTGAAAGAACAAACTACAGCCTAAATCCGAAATGATGACATACATCGGACACGACGAGCACGGTTGGACCTTCATGAGAGGACCCGACAACGTCGATGTTTCGCTTTCTCAGTCGAGTGGTGTGAAACTTATTTCCAAGTGTGTCCTGACGGCAAAATGCCCGCGGCGGCCTGACCCGCCTACGCGCAAAACACACCAAAATGCGAACGACGGCTGAGTCTTCGCAAGGTGCAGGATCAGACGATAGCGACGACGATGCGCCACCGCCTAAACGGCGAGCTGCACCTCGTCCTAACCCTCCTTCCGCCAAAAAGAGACCGAGCGGGTTGAACGACGGTTCGACCCCTAAGCCCCCTTGGGCGTAGCCCGAGTCCGCCTCGTCGCGAGCGACACCACCCGCAGAAGATCCGCAGGTACTGGCACCACCAGTTATTCCCGCCGCCGGCGTAGTACTCACGGGATCCCAGTCAGAAATCCAGGCCCGTGTACGACCAGTCACAAGCACCGTCACGGATTTTAGGTGCTGATAGAGGTATCCGTAGTTGGGAAAAGCAGACTGGCCAGACCAAGCCCACCAAGGTTAGCTACCAAGAGCGGTCAGTCTAGCAAGCAGCCCGACAGTGTCCCCGCCACACGTCCTGCTAGCCCTTCTACATCCGAACAGCTCGAACCTGTTCCGGATCACTGAGCCCACTGGAGACACTGGAAGCGAAAGCCCAGTGTCAGATGACGTACTGGCACGACTGTGCCGGGAAGGGGGAGTAAATTTCTACAATTATTTGCTTGCCCAAGCAGTCGATCCCTAGACGCAATAAAGTCTTCAGTCCGAGACTGGACTTTACGTGACATAAACCGCCCTGCCTGCAAAACATGAGTAGAATGGCGTGCTGCATGCAAAGATGAGCTCGATGCATTAAGCAAAAGAGGCGTGTTCGAACTGCCCCACGGCCGAAAGGCAAACACGCCATTAAGAACCGATGGGTTTTGATGAGAAATCAGATGGTCGAAAGAAAGCGCGACTTGTAGCTCGCGGCTTCTCTCAGATTGAGGGAATCGACTATGACAAGATCTTCTCTCCAGTCGTGACGGTTTGAAACCAGACAGATTTGCCCTTGCGGCACTCGGGCTTTTCCTACTGGCCTCGATGTGCGCAACGCATATTTGTGCACGGGCTGTTAGATGAGGAGATCTACATGGAACAACCCGATGGCTTTCCTGCTCAAGGAAAAAGCACATGGTGCTTCGTCTCCGTCGCGCCCTTTACGGGCTTAAGCAGGCAGGACTGTCCTGCTGAAAGCCCTTAGCAAGTCTATGGCTGAGCTCGGCTTCAAAAGACTGAAGTCCGATGCTGGCGTATACGTCAAAGGCGCAGGCAACGACATGGTCATCGCCGTAGTCTATGTTGACGACGCTATATTCGCCGGACAGCAAGGCAAAAGTACTCCAAAAGGAGTCCTTCATGCAACGGTGGGAGTGTCGCGATATGGGCGACGTAAAGGAGTTTCTGCGCATGCGGATACAACGAGTTGGCGACAAGATCGAATTGATCAATGCGCCTACCTGACAAGGTACTCGAACGCTGCGGCAGACCAATGCCAAAATGGCAAAGACTAGCTCCGAGGGCTATATCCCTCAACCAAATGAAGGAGAGCTAAACAAAGCTCGCCAGAGCCGTTTCCAAATTGTGATAGGCTCACTCCTTTATATCATGCTCGGCACGACATTGCGACGCTGTCACACAAAGCTCGCACAGTTCAGTGCGAACCCGTCTGAGCCACCAACAGAGCGCTGTACATCTGCCGCTACCTGTCAGGCACTCGTAACTACACACTCGAGTATGACGGCTCTTCCGGGTTAGGCTTGGTGGCGTACACCGATGCAGATTGGGCGGCTGCTTCCAACCGCCGCTCTCGACCGGCTTCCTGCTAATGCTTGCAGGAGGAGCCTTTAACTGGAGCTCTTTCGCACAGAAGTCTGTAGCAACGTCGACTAAAGATGCCGAATACATGGCACTCAGCGACTGCTCCCGAGAAGTCATGTGGATTCGAAATATCCTCTCTGAACTCGGTTACAACTTCGAAAGTACCCATCTGCAGCGACAACCAGGGCGCTCTATTCGTCTCGGAAAATCCCGGTCAAAAGCGCACTAAGCACATCGACATTCGCTACCACTACATTCGCGATGTCGTCGAAGCTGGCCACGTCGAAGTACTCTTCGACCTGGCGTTGACAATCCCGCAGATATCTTTACCAAGAATCTGGGCAGGGTCAAGATTGAGAAGTTCCGACCAATGCTCGGACTTCGCATCGCTGCTAACTAGCGCGACTAAACCAGCGCAGCGCAGTACGCCGTGCTAGGTTAGGAGGAGTGTTGAGTGATAGACGCCGTAAGCGCTCTGCTCACATCTTCTCTATTGTTCTACCAGGTTCCACCATCGATGCCTATTGTCTATTGTCCTGGTACCTATTTGTGTCTGTTTGTAGTACAGCCACCCAGTATTGTATATAAGGCAGCTCTGCGCCATACATAATAAGACTCTTACAACTCTCAACCCACTTACGTGTATCAACCAGCCTACAGGTGAGTAACCATCCTAGCTTCCTCTAGGCCTCGGTAGGAGTGTACGCCAT
>JAKOGH010000248.1:0-81338 GCA_024811115.1 Terana coerulea
AAGACCAAAGGTCGTTGCGCAATGAGCTGGGCGCTCAATGCGACTCTGAGGGCTATTACGGAGGTTTCCCTCTAGCACGCAGAGACTGACCAGAGATATCGATGTTAATAAACAAAGAGATCGCAGTTAAGGCTATGAGGCCTTGACTGGTCGATCTTTATACTACTGTACAAGATGGTGGCGTGGGATGGCATACTACGTATCCGTACTAGTGTTGAGACTAGTAGATGAGTCTGGGCAGGGTAGGGTACGCTAAGCTAGCTGAGTCATAGGGCATAGGGCGAGGTGAGTCATGAGTCGCGAACCGAGCCGATATTGCTAATCGTTCGAATAGAAGAATAATTCTGTCCGTAACATTACCCCCTATCCAGTCTGAAAGTCTCCGACTTTCTTCAACCATAGTACCGTCCTTGGTCGTAGGTCGGGTCTTCGTCGATCTCGTACTCGGGAGTGGGGACGCGTCAGTCGTGTATGAGTGGGGCAATCTTTAGCGTAGTGGCGGGGCTTGTATTGGTGGCATTTCCAGCAACGATATTGGTTGCACCATGCGCCCGTGTCCTGTTCTCCACAAATCATGCATGCGTCGTTGGGTTTGGGTCGGTGGGAGTAAGGGGAGAATCGTGTGTTCGGCGGTGTGTGGTGTCGAGGAATGATTGGCGAGGTGGATGCGAGCCTACCAGTGTGGTTGCCGATGTGGAACCCGTCCCTGGCGGTTGACTTTGTAGCGCATGTCCTTGTGTCGCTGAGAGTAAGGGGCCAGGTCCGCCGATTGGCTTTGAAACGCATGTCCTTTCCTCCTCCTTTGCACTCCCTGGTATGCCGTGGTGGTATGACGGGGTGAATGGTCGAGGATGAGTGACGGGTGAGCAGGTCGAGGTGCGATGGGAGGGAACGTTGGCTTCGATTGTCCACTTGATCCGAGGTGTCGGTGTCGGTGGGTTTGGTGGGTGGAGCCGGTGAGGAACGGGTTGTCCGAGGACTTTCATGAGTTCGTCGAAGGCTTTGATGACTTCCGGGTGAACGTCTTGGTCATCGGACGGTTCGCGTTCATCGGCTGCTTCCTGCCTCTTTGCCTCCTTCGCCTTCTCTTTTCGCGTTTAGCGGCTTTGGCCTGTCGCTGTGCGGGGTTAGTGCTGCCCATGCTCGCTGGAAGTCGTTGTCGCTTCGTCGCTGTCCGTTTCAGAGTAGCAGCCATAGATTTCGGAGCATTTGTCTGGCCATTTGCCGGTGTTCTCGGAGGATCGACGACGATGGGTTCAGCCACTGTCGTAGCGCGCGTCGGAGGGGATCGGTATGGGTGCGTTGGATGGGTCGGACGGTGTCCGCCAAGTGTAGCTCGTGCCAACGACCATTCCGACTGATCGGAGCGACGGTGCGACCAGAGATGAGAGGTGTGTGCGCGGGCGGTGGTGTAACGTAATCAGTGGAGATGCAGAGGCCGCGGGGGAGTGAGACATCGGCTGCTCGTCGACTCCGGCTGCGCGACTTCCGGTCGTGGATACGCGTAGCCGAACTTCTCGTATGGTATGGGCTGGCGTATAGCGCGATGAATGAACTGGACACAAGTCTGGATTCCGCCCACACGTAGTAGGGATTCCAGTTTGGTCGTAACCGCGTGGTGTTCGAGGCATCGCTTCGCCTGGTCCGAGCTCCTTCCAGTTGCTCGACCATGCAAGTGATCCAGATGGCGTGCTTCGGCTCCGTGGATAAGGATACGACGAGGAGTAAAATCGGAGAAGAGCTCATCTACATCTGGAACAAGGACGGGTTCGCGAGCACTCGAGGAGGGCCTCGATGAGTCGTTGCTTGCGTTGCTTGGCACCGTCTCCTTGGACGTAGTCGGCGACGACTGTCCTCGCTGAAGCCTGGAGAATATTCCGTCGATATGAGTATCGTATCTATAAAATTCGAGTAGAGACTGAATGAGGTTTCGGTTCCTCGCGTTCGACAAGGACGGGTCCGGAAACTTCGAGATGAGGGGAAGGGTGAAGTCCTTGGTAGAATTGGCGGTGCCAATCCAGAGGTTGACGGTGTTAGCGATGGGTTGAAGTGTAGCATTGCGAGTGGGGCTGATGACATGTTCTGAGTGCAGGTTGGTTTAGAGGAGTGTTGAGAGGATGAGGATGGTGGCCAAGTGCTGGGTCTTCTTATACTCGGTGAGGACCTCTGGCCTGCCCAAGCTCGCTTGTCATCCATTGGTTTTCTTCGTCGGACTGCCCTTTCCAGCGGTACTGCGTGTTGTTCCCTTCGATGATTCAGGATGGCTTCGACTTCGTACATCTCCTGACCGTCCACGAGATCTGGCGGTGGGATTTCGAAGTTAGGTCCATGCTGCTCTGTCTACTGATAAGGGTCGGCCAGGGATGCGTGGAAGGTGTCGTGACATTTCATCCTCTTTGGTAAGGCCAGCTGATAGACCACGGGGATAGAACTTTCTTAATCTTGAATGGTTCTCGTTTTGGTGATAGCTTTCGGTTGGGATACCGTGTTCAGGTTCCTTGTATCAAGCCAGACCTTCTGACCTTGGGTAAAGGGTTTGAACTGACCGTGTCTTTCTTATCATGAATTGCACTGCATGTCGAGGCCGCAGCTGCTTCTTCTTTTGCTTTGCTGTGATCTTCCATCCGAGATCTGGGTGGTAGGGACGGTTGGCGATTGACGCTGTGGGAATTGCTTTGGGATGGGATCCGTGCATGAGGAAGAAGGGGAATGTTTTGTTAGCGGAGTGTTCTCGATTATTGTGTGCTAATTCGGCATCGGCCAGGTAGTCTACCCATTCGGTAGGGTGTGCGTGGCAGAAGATGCGAAGGTAGGTTTCGAGTTCTTGGTTAACTCGTTCTGTTTCTCCGTCTGTTTGGGGATGATAGGCGGTGGACATGCTTCTTTGACTCCTGGAGTCTCCAAAGTTCTTCCATGACTCTTTGATGTGAATTGGGGGCCTCTGTCTGATAGGAATTTGTCGGGCATGCCAAATCGCTTGTAGACGTGTCGGTGGTAGAGTTTCGCTGTTCCTATAGCATCTATTTCCTTCGTACATGGGATAAAAATTACCCCTTTGTAGCATCAGTGGTCGACGCACGACCATTACTGAGTCTTTTCCTTCAGCTTCGGGAGTGCTGAGATGAAGACGCACGTTACGAAAGCAACGGTCGTCCTCTATGCTCTGGTTTTAATGGAGTTAATGGTGGGATCGTGGGGTGTGTGTTGACTTTCATTTGTTGACAAAGAGCGCATCCTTTACGAATTGTCCTACAAATGCTGCCATCCCTGGCCAGTAGTAATCTCGGCGTAGAAGTTCCAGTGTTTTGTACTCTTGCGGGTGTCCTGATGACTGGGCTTCATGGTATAGGTCTGTGATGTCGGTTCGGAGGTCTTTGTTACTTGTACGTAGCATTTGCCGTTGAACATGAGTAGTCCGTTTTGCATGGTCCAGTCCGTTTTGTTTGTGCGCCCAGGGTTTCCTGTCTTCCTTCGGCTACTTCTATTGCTTTGAGCCGTATTCATCGTCTCCTAGGGCTATACGAATTCGATCTCCCATGACATAGTCCGTGGTGATTGTGCTTCGGATGTCCTGGGGCCACTGGATGTCGGTGAATAAATGATCGGGAGTACTATCAGCGTCTGCGAACAGTTCGTCTGGAAGGAGTGTTTCATCCTCGTTATCGTGTTCCGAGTCGTCGAGATGTCCTAATCGTGATATCGTGTCGGATTGCACTAGGGTGGGACCTTTGCAGTATTCGAGTTTCATGTCAAAGTCCGACAAAAACAGTTTCCATCGTGCTTGTCTTCGGTTTAATCGTCGAGTGGATCGGAAATACATGAGATTCTTGTGGTCTGTGAGTACTACCGGGATGGGGAGATCCGCGAATGTAGTGCCTCCATTTTTCGAGGGCTCGTACTATTCGAATAATTCACGATCGTAGATTTCCGTAGTTCCGTTCTGGTTGATTAAAACTTTTTGACAGGTATGCCACTGGGTGCCAGTCTCCGTTTTCGTCAAGTTGTCGTAGTACCCCTCCCGTCGCGAAATTTAGATGCGTCTGATTCGATGAGGAAGGGTTTAGACGTGTCGGGTAACATGAGGACTGGGGACGAGGTGAACCGTTGTTTCAAGGTTTGAAGGCTTCCTGGCATTCGTTGACCAATTCCAGGCTATCCCTTTCTAGTGAGCTCGTTTAGGGGTCGCGCGAGGTCAGAAAAGTGACTGATGAAGCGTCTGTAGAAATTGCCAAATCCGAGAAAGGCTCGTACTTGCTTTACCGTGGTGGGTGCCGGCCAGTCGATTATCCCTTGAATTTTCGCCTGGTCCATAAGGACTTTGTTATGCCGGATGATTACCCCTAGGAAGTCTACTTCCTTGTGTCGAATGCGCATTTCTCGAGTTTGCAATAGAGATCGTTATCGTCTAGTTTCTTCAGTACTCGTTTAGTTCCGTTCTGCGTGTTGTTCTTCATCTTCGAAGTGAAGCATCATATCGTCCATATAGATAGTTAACCATCCTTCATCGACTTCGTCAGCGGAATATGTGGTCCATCATTGCTTGAAAGGTTGCCGGGAGTTGCACATGCCAAAAAACATGACCATTGGTTCGAATAACCCTTGATTGGTTTTAAACGCTCCCTTCCATTGATCACCATCCTTGATCCTAATGTTGTTGTACCAGCTCTAAGATCGAGCTTGGTAAAAATCGTGGATCCTTGGAGTTTGTCGATGAGTTCGCCAATGAGGGTAGCGGATATGTATTCTTGACTGTTCCTTCATTGAGGTACCGGTAATCTTGGCATGGTCTTAGTGACCCGTCTTTCTTGCCTACGAAGAAGAATGGTGATGCCATGGGGATTTAGATGGTCGAATGTACCTTTACGAAGATTTTCCTCTAGAAACTCCTTGAGTTTCTCCTGTTCCAGAGGTGACAACGGGTACACTTTGCAATCTTTTGGCACAAAGTCATCCTTGAGGTCGATGGCGTGATCGTATGGACGGGATTCTGGGAATCGTTCGGAAGCCTTTTTCTCAAAACACCGACGCGTACTCTCGGTATTTTTCTGGTACTTGAGTTGTTGTCTGTGTATTGGCTTTCTGCGCGAATTCCATTGCCGGGTTGACTTTAGCATTAATCCATAGTGCTAGTGTAGCTATGGGGTTTATGTCTTCTGTCCAGGTTACCAGCTGTAAGTTTCTTCTCTCCTGGTAGGTAGGAATATAGGGTATCGCCTTCCTCCAATTCTCCAGGTGTCAAAAGGTCGACTGTTCGTAATTGAGCGAAATTAATCGTTGGTTCATCGACTGGTCGTAAGATTTCGGGTCTTCTGACGACAGCTTATTAATCCTTCGATCGTCCTCGTCGGGTAGTACTTCTACTGAGACTCTTTTTCCAAACTGGAGAGCTCCATCCTTCCGAGTTGATGGCCGGGTTTCTATCCTTGAGCCAAGTGATGCCAAGGATGACTTCTTCTCTGCCTAAGTTCGTGACGAGGAAGTTTGTTCGAATGGTGCGGCCTCCGACCGTCATAGGTATTTCTACCTCGTGTGTGATGCGTCTTGACGGTTTGGAGTGCCGTCGACGTTAAACACCGCAATGGTTCGCTCGAGTTTTCGTGACTTGAGCTTGAGTTTCTTCACCATTTTCTCGGATATGAATGTTCCTCCTGCCCCCGAGTCTACGAGGGCGGGTGTTTCGACGATTCTCTCTCCTTTCAATGTTATAGGGATGCGCATAGACATTGCATTCATTTCCGCTATAAGTACAGAGTAGGTGGAGATGCGAACAGGAGCTGACGTCGAGGCAGGCTCCTTTAGGAAAAATCCTTTCCAAGCCCTTTGGCGAGGTTCTTGCGCTGCTTCTTGGAAAGCGAGCTGATGAGGTTGCGAATGACCATTTCTCCGTCCTCGTCTTCTTCGTCGAGTCCTCAGACTCCCCGTCGCTAGGGTCGTCGTTCGTGACAGTGGCCCTCGCACCGTGGTGCGCGGCTTCGGCTTCTTTCCATTGTCTTGGTTGGAGGGTTTCTTCCTTTTGGTTGGGCAATCCTTAGCGAGATGTCCCTTACCTCCACAGTTGTAGCATAGACCCTTCTTCCTGGCCTCTTGCCTTTCCTCTTTAGTTCTAATCGCATCTACGTCCATCGCGTTTTCGTCCCTTATCTTGGATTTTGTGCGATCGGTGACGCTTGTCGTCTTCGTCGTCGTCGTCTTCAATGAATTTAATCACCGCGCCGTACCAGGCTGATAGCGTGGTTGGTTTTACCACTGAGCTGAGGCGGATTTGGTTCTTCATGTCGACGGGGATGCATTTCTTGAAATTCCGGATGAGCTGGGCGTCGGTGTCGCTACCTTTGAGCTGTAACGCGAGGTGTCTGAATTTGATCACTGTTTCCCTGACAGTGTCTTTCTTGTCTCGTTCGGATCTGTTTTTAAGGCGTTCGATTTTCCTTAAAGCGTTCGAGATATCATCGCGTTGGACAAAGATTTTGTCGAAATCATCCCAAAATTCGGCGAGAGTGCCGGGATATCCTTTATCCTCGTATTCGTCGAGTTTCAGATCTGCCCAGGATTTGGCTGATCCTTTTGTCATGTAGGAAAGGGCGAAGATGATTCTTTCTTTGCGAGGGCAAAGTCAGTGGGGTATGCTTCAAAATAGAGGTGACAGCCTCTTTTGAATTCCTTGACGCGTTTTTCTGAGCCGTCAAACTCATCTGGGGTCCTCAGTTTAGTTGCTTTCGAGGATTTCTTCGTGGTTGCCCTGTCGCGATTGAATTTGCCGTGATCGCAGCCTTGATTTGTGTATCCCTTGATCTACATCGCAAACTTCTGGGCCATCCTTGTTTCCATTGCCTGTGCCATTCCTTGTTTCTCCACTATTTCCGCTCGATATTTCCTGGCTTTCTGCTCGGTGGGGTTCCGAGTTAGAGTGTAGAATTCGATTTGTTTGTCTAAGCACTCGAGGAAATGTTCGAATGTTACTTCGACTTGGTTGATGGAGACGGTGAAGGGTTCGTCAGTGTGGTTGACGATGAAATGGGGTTGACAGGATCTGGGGAATTGGAATCGGATGTAGAGGATGAGATGGTTCGTGGGATCTGGTGTTGGCCTCTGGTACACGGTTCGTGAACCTTCGGTGGGTCGGATCGTTTTCTTGTCTGGTGTGTTTCGGTTCTTGCAGGGGTTTTCGTCAGCAGAATCGTAGGATTCCTGTGTTGGTTGCGAAGTTGACGTCTGTTCCTGACTTTAGATGAAATCGGTGTGTATGGAGCGTACACACAGTTCCGTTGGCGTCTGCCGTGGTGGTTCGGTGAGCCCTTGTCCTTGTTACAGGACCAGGGTTGGAGTTTCGGGATAACTAGTTAAGTAGTCGGCCGTTCGGTGTGTTCTGGGTGACTTAGACTCAAAAGAGTCGGTCGGTTCGAAACTGCGATCTAATGTTAAGACCAAGGTCGTTGCGCAATGAGCTGGGCGCTCAATGCGACTCTGAGGGCTATTACGGAGGTTTCCCTCTAGCACGCAGAGACTGACCAGAGATATCGATGTTAATAAACAAAGAGATCGCAGTTAAGGCTATGAGGCCTTGACTGGTCGACCTTTATACTATTGTACAAGATGGTGGCGTGGGATAGCATACTACGTATCCGTACTAGTGTTGAGACTAGTAGATGAGTCTGGGCAGGGCGTAGGGTACGCTACGCTGGCTGAGTCATAGGGCATAGGGCGAGGTGAGTCATGAGTCGCGAACCGAGCCAATATTGCTAATCGTTCAAAATAGAAAGAATAATTCTGTCCGTAACATGAGCGGTGCTGCCTCCGCGCCTGGCACCGCGGACTCATCCGGTCTGGCCGCTCTTCTCCGGCAATGTCGCAAACAGCTTGAAGCTGAGTTCAACGTTGAGCTCGGTGGCACAGTCCACTCAGGGACGTTTAGTTATCCGAACCCTACTCCGGAGGAGCTCGCACTGGTGAACCGTTGCATTCGGACCTGATTCCTAAGTGCAACGACGGACAGGATGGGCAGCGACGCCTAACCTGCGAGCTATCTGCAAAACCGTGTCTTGACGTAGTTTCTGACCATATGCCCGCCTGTTAAGGTGCGAATTACTAGTCTGATTTGTGGCGTTTCATGAGACATCAGCTACACACAATGAAACGACTTGCTGATCACGACATGGAATTACAAGTTGCGTACAGTAGTGCAATGAGATGTTCAACTCTGGAACTCCCAGGGGGCAAGTCAGGTAGTGTATCTTCCACGAAAAGCGCTCCTTCGCAGCTCCTCAGGACAGCTGAACTCGAATCGATCGCTTTCGCTGGCGGCCTCTAAGTCGATTATCCTCTGGATGTGCAGACCGACATGGGGAGTCTTGAACTGCTCGGGTTTGTTCACCTTGCGGGCAAGAGGTTGAGGTGCTTCAGGTACAGGTACTGCCAATTCTCATCAAGCATTGTATTGAGGTAGAAAGCCAGAAAGTAGCGTACCTAGAGCTCCAACCTGGCTCAATGCGGTGAAGTCTATACTCGCAAAATACGGATGAGTTTTCAATTGCCGTGCCGACCACCGTTTCACAGGGTCGCGGACGAGCATCTACAGAGAAATACAGCGTCAACCGTAAGTAAGAAGCGTTGCTCCCAACACCGTCACGCGTACCTTGGCTAGGAGATCAAAAAGCGGCGGGTTATGCATTTTGATCTCTTGCATATCGGTAAGCTGCTTTGGATCCCACGCCAAAGTCTGGTACTTCGATACAATAGGGTTGCGCACTTGCACATCCCACCCGCGGTGATACGGCGACCCAACCTTCTTGTCGTAAAGCCGCAGAAGTACAACGCCCAGTGCCCACACATCGGACAGCGGCGTCTGAGGATTTCGCTGCGGTAAGTTGCATGGGTCGCCGATGTCTTCAAAGAGACTCTGTGAGAGACACTCGGGTGCAACGTAGCCGGGGTACCCTTTGAGCCCAGGGGCGGGCTCAGTAACGCGATGGGACAGTCCGAAGTCACTGAACGCAATGTGCCCGGATGGCGAGATGAGGATGTTGGGCTGTTGGATATCACCATGTACATAACCCATGTCGTGGATGTCAGCTAGTCCTTGTATCTATGAGCACATACTTAAGCTTAACATATACTATATTGAACTGAAGACAACAACGTACTAGTTCGGCAGCGTAGATTATGAACGGAAAGGGATATGCGTCCGGAGACTCGTATTGCAGGTTGATCCATGCTTCCAGGCTGCAACCGTACATAGGCTATACCAGAACGCCAAATGTCAGCAACAGCCCCTATTCGCAGAGACTCAGTCCGGGTTACTCACCATGACCATGTAGATGTTGTCCCTGTCAGACCATGAGTCGTATAGATGCGCTGCAAACGCGCGTTTCTCGAGCGTCGCCTTCTTCATAACCTCCAACTCTCTAGTGGGATCCGGCCGGCCAGAAAGAGCACATGTGAACGGCTTGGAGAGGACCTTGACGACGACACATTCACCGTCTGCGGCGAGTGCGAAGTGTACTGACCCATGACAGCCGTTTTTCATTTCGCTGACGATAGTATAGGAGTGACCGCCGTGCTGGACGACGTGCCCGGAGTTCAAGACGTTAGGTGGTGGCGTATCATCGTCCTTCGTGAATTGAACGCGCTGCTTGCTGGACTTCGAAGTCTCGGAGTTGGACAGTTTGAAGCCCCCAGCTTTAGTGGTTGTAACTGGGCTCGGGTATGGTGTGTTGAAGGCATGATCAGAGTCGTCCGAGCTCGAAGAGTCGGTGGAAGCGCGAGAGCTACACGAGCCTTCGTCATCACTGGCTGGACCAGGTGTCGTGGCGATCCTGCGAGATGCACCCTTTGATGCCTTGCGCGAGTTGGCCGTGTTCGCTTTAGCGCCAGGAGCTGCAACGTCATGGCTTCTCTCTACAGAGGCGCTGCTGTAGTGGTCACTAGAATGTGGCGACGGCAATCGGTGGGCAGTGTTTTGCTTGCAGGAACTCTTGGACGGCCGCAACGAGGATCTAAGAGGACGAACTGCGTAGTCACGTCCTCGAGGGGTCGTTGGCTCGGTGGACTCCATGTCCTGCAACTCCTCGGATAATGACGGCAAGGTCTGCGACAGCTTCGTGACAACGTTGACAGACGGCAAGGCGGATTGGTTGGAAGGCGCGACCGCAGTCGTTGGGGTATGGTGGACCGAGACATCGCGGAGCTCGCTGAGATGGCGTACGCGTTTGAGGGAAGGCATATTGGGTGAAGACCTGCTTGACGGAATGTGCCACAACTACGTTCGCGCTTTTGAGGACGACATGGGCGCACGCCACATTACGAGAGTAGTGTTTGTTAGAACAAAGCGGGGTACCCTCATCAATTGCATAGAAGGCTCAGGTATCTTGGATACAGCTATACAATTAGGAGAGTCAGAGAAAACAAACAAGCTTGAACAAAGCTCACTCACTGTTGTCCCTTGCCTTCGAGTCCCATCTCACAACTCCACTTCTCCCAACTGACTGTAAGTACCACACAACAACGTCCGTATTATTGTGGCAAATCAGTGTCGCCTAGGTAAAAACCATCTGAAAAATGAAGAATAAGAACAAGGGTAAAGCTGCCCACATACTAGAAACCTTGGATCTCGTTGAAATGGTCACGCCGACTGACGATGGAGGGCCGAACGACAATCCAGGTCTCGGGATTTCGCTTCGCCATATTTCCAGCAGAAAGGGCGAGTCGTGAGTATGATGAGTGTCCATTTACTGAAAAGAGGCGTGTATACATAGTGTACAAACGTTGAGCAGATGGAAGAGCAGAACCAAGCAGACGAACCACGGACCGAGTCCTTGGCGGTAGGAATTGATGCGCTGATGCGCTGCTCCCGCCGTAACATTATGGGCGGCGTCTAATCAACAGCGTGCTGGCGGCCGCGCCTGCTCACTCTCTTCGTCCAGAATCGCCATGAGTACAAGCTACAGCCTGATGGCGTACAATCTAATAATCCAATTGCTTTACTACCACGAACAATCAACACTTTGCTAAGGTGAACAGACAATGTTCCAGGTCGAATCCAAGTCAAAATGGTATACGAGCAAATATGTAATACGGGTACGCGAGTCCGACTGGTATGACATGACGGTATTCCAAAGTAAAATCAGGATAGAATGTGTGCCAGAAATAAGAGAAAATCGAAACAAGGGCGAGCAAAAATCTCAGTCATCATTGTGAAGGTAAGACTCTGGATACCCATTCCCAAACCGGCTCCGGAGCCATAGAAGCGAAGGGATCCCCGTGCTTTGCGTCCTCCAAGAGCGCACATACGACATTCGCATCAACAAATTGGAGGTCGCATGTCTCAGTGGTAAGCTGCGCATTAGCATCGATGGGGACCCCATTTCCTAGCCTCCTTAATCCGATGAACGTGCCGGGCGAACGATCCACTTGAAGAATGCGCATGGGTAAGTTATTCACGACAGGTAAATTGATCGACTTACCTGTAAGTCTCCGTTCCCGAGCAGCATTCCAGTCAATCCTTTGGTCCGTAAAGAAGTAATGTCGCACCAGCTTATCCGCTGTCCATCGGCCTTGACTGGGAACAAGCATCTAGATGCAGGGAGATATCAGCGCCTGGGCTTGGCATCAAGACAGCACACGCACCCGACTAAGCAAGTCGAACATTGGCCGATCTCCCAACATCAAGGACACCCAGAGAACACTGATCTCCTCGTCAGTAGGTGGCTTTTCGAGGTGGTTGTAGAGCTCCAAGATGACGATGCCCATGCTCCATATGTCGTCTGCAAAGGTGTGTACCCGGGGCTGGGTGACGCTGCGCTGGTCAAGTGCGGTATAAGCCAAGACGGAAGAATACGGGGGACCACTTGGCCGGCGAACACAGCGTTCCCGAACCCAGACAGCATGAGGTGTCCGCTGGAGTCAACGTGTATGTTCTCAGGTAGAATGTTACGGTGCACGAGCTGCAGAGATTCTAAATCATGGAGGGCGAGTACCTGCGAATGGATGCATCAGAACTAAAGACGAGTGGACGTCACTGGTGGTCTACGTACCAGCTCGGCTACATAGGTAGCGAACGGGAAACAATGCTTGGGGCAACTCATCATCCATGTTCTGAGGTTGCACATGTATCGTGGCTACCGACGTTCGTCAGCAACAACGCACTCCTCCGAAAAATATAAATGCGCCTACCGTTACGAAGTAGATATGCAAGTCGTCGGCCCAAGACTGCAGCAACGGATCCAAAAGCATCCTCTCGGATGATAGTTAGCAATCCAAGCCATGACGTTCTTCTCCCGCAAGGCTCGATGGCGCCCACTGCGGTCGCTGTACAAAGCCGTCTTCCGAACGATCCTCAGAGTGTAAGTTTGCAACCGATTTCCATCGTTCTTCGTTGCAATGCAGGTGCTGCTGTGATCGGTCCTAGCCAAGAGACGATGAAGTGCATAGGAGCGAGTGGAGTTTCCGCATCGGAGAGTTGGTAAGGCAGTATCAGCTTGAGGAATGAAGTTGATCTCAGCTTGAGCGAACGTTGGACTTGGGGGTGCTAGCTGATGGAACGGGGCGATGCTGGGGTGGAACGGTCCAGGACGGCCTTCCAATATGCCGAGAAGGATGTCCTGTGCCGTGTGTGGCATTCTGTCGTCGATATGCCACACAGGATCCTCTGGTAGATGACCACTCAAGTCCGTCACGCAGTCGACGATCGCAGGGAAAGGCCAGATACCGCCAAGGTCAGGGTTCACTACTAGTTGGATAGGAGAAACAAATGATACACCATCCGGGACGTCGATGTGTTCTTCAGTCTTGTCACTTGCTGTCATGTCTGAGCGATAGTCGGGTAGTACGTCCAGAGGAGCGGCGCGGGCACACGGAGATAGTGTTTGGCCGGGGTCAGTCGCGCATTCTCCTCAGCCTCCAGTGCAATGCGCTGAGAGCCTTCAGAAGAACTGGCATGGTAGGACCTATCCCCGCCCATGGACCATGCCTCCAACACTCTTGTAGCGGCGCCCCGGGAAGAGCCAGAAGCGGTGCCTGTCGTAGGAAGCTCGAGCGGACGAGGTGCAGGGGTATGTGGGACGCTCAGATATTCGAGAGATTGCCCATAATGGCTAGACGGAAGTTTTTCAACGATTGCTGCCACATTCGAGTCTCCAGACGGCGTTTCGGATGCGTGTGACGATATTCGCGTAGTGGTCTCCGTCGTGTTCGGTGGTGTGCAACTTACAGGCGGCGGGACGTGCGAGTCTTCTTCTGTACATAGCCCGGCCTGAGATTGCCTGGATATTGACCGAGACAAATCAGCAATGGAATGGTGGGGAGTAGCGGGTACAGCACGAGACGGTGCGCCTTGGATGTGGGAGGTAGACGGAGCCTGAGCAAAGTGAGCAGACTTGGCACGAGAGCGTCTTCTCCATAGATCCTTGAGCCTATTCCGGCTTGTATTCAAGAGCATCCGCTTGGTAGCGGATGGAGGGGAGGCGGTCGGTTCGGTGATGACATGGGAGTGGCCGAGGTGCGGTCGTTCTTCTTCGTGTGTGGGAGAGGGATTCCTGCCGAGGACCAAGAGGCTGGCTTCAGTATCTTCTGCTCTTGCGTGTCTATGATCACGAGAATGCAGACGACGCTGAGCGAAAACCTTGCTGAACAGCTTCATGTCGAGGTGATGAGAGGGTTGTAGAGCAGGGTGTCAATGTGGCTCACAATATGACATGACGCTCGGCTTATAAGCCCATCGCATGGGCTAATATGCTATGCTAGGTGTTTGCTGAGGTCGGTGCAAAGCGGAGCGGTGGCCCTCTGGCGTCGTACATATGATATTCGATGCGATGTCGGCCAGACTTGCTCAGAGGATGCTGTAGTCAAAAGCTGTGCGGGAGCCAGATATGGTGAAAGCGCATTATATATCAGAATGTTACGCACTGCCTTGGATGAAGTTCGCCTTCCGCCACATTCATCACAGCATTACAAGGGAGCTGAGCTTCGGGCCGCGAGATTTACGTGAGTTGATTAGCAGTGCCTTCAAAATTGCCATTTCCGTAGTAAGCAGCAGAATCTACTCGCGCAAGCTATGTGCAATGCTCACCAATGCGATTTTGCGCGCTCTGAAGACACCCTCCATAGGTTCCGCGTTCAAGTCCAGTGCGCCACATTTGCGAAATGTTAAACCCCTGCCGAGAGGCCAAGCGGAGGAAGAGGTATTTCGAAACAGCATGGGACATTTCTTCCTAAGGCACGCAGTTGCATGCGCTATAAAAGTGGGAAAGGCTAGTATATATATCTTGACGATGCATTTGAGGAAGCAGCGATTGAGGATCCTGGTTTGACAAGAGGTCCGCGACCGGCGTCACGATTTCGGAATGACTGTGCGATCAATGTGATGGTCACGGGCCATCAGTCACACCGCGGCATGGCGATCGTGAAGCTGTGGCAATGCCGAGTGCCTATAAACTTACCTCAGCTCCACCATCTGTGAAAGTATACCCTCAGGACAGCCAGTTTAGGAACAAGCTGCGACGTCCCTGGCACCTGCGTACAACTGCACTATCGTCTCACTTCAACGAGCAGCCCGGGATGTCAAACTTAGATGATTCGTTCTTCTTCCAAGATGTCTATCTCCAAGTGTGTATCTGAAGAGTATCTTAAGAGTCTGAGTTCGCTCATCTTCTCAGGTTGAAGGAACATGCTTCCGGCTTTGGAAGCGTAACTTCGAGGAAGGCTCAACAGTGTTTCGGGATATGTTCAATCTACCAGCAGGACCCGCCGGTCCTCAAGGTACGGCAGAGGACAATCCAATTGTTCTTGAAGGTATCAAAGCGGATGACTTCCGTCAGCTACTAAAGGTTTTGTTCCCTCGGTGAGTTCATGCTATACCCGCCCGCGTTGGCCTAATCGCGATTATCCTTACATACATACCACAGGGGCTCTGCCGCCGCTGATCTCACTACAGATCAGTGGATGTCACTACTCAAACTGACCACTCTCTGGGAGTTCAAGGCTCTTCGTGAGCAAGCTATTGCTCAGCTGGGAATAACGTTCGCACCGGACCCCGCTCAGCGCGTCGCCCTCGCATATCAATTTAACATCGACGTTTGGTTAATTCCAGCGTTAAATGCCTTAGCGCAGAGGGAGCAGCCACTGAACGAGTATGATGTCGCAACGATGGGCATCCCATGCGTGTTGAAGTTGGCAGAGGTTAGAGAGGCGTACGAGGGACGCGGCTCGTCTTGTATACAGCGCCATTTACCAACCGCGCCCGTGGACCACCCAATGCTGGCCTACTTACAGACCCTCAACACTGGAACCACTACCTATGGAAATGTACCAGTGTATCACCCACCACCATCCTCTAGAGCCCTTTACGATTTTACTCCACATATTGAACGAGTGTTCAATTTGCAGTAAAGACCAGACTTTGCGAACCACACGCGATCTTGATAGCAGAAAGCCAAATAGCGCTATCCGGATATCGTTGTACATCTTGAGTGTATAGGAAAATATAATGGCGTTGTCAGGTGTATGTGTTTGAACACTCCAATACTGTGTAGCCTTGTCGCCGACCCAGACTGGGAGCGAGATATTCAAAGATCATTACATTCTCATGTGACTTTATTAAAGCAACTGTCGTAAGTACATTATCGTCAACACTACACTTGTCCTTTTCAGCCTCTTATAAGTCCGAGAAGCACGACTGTCCTGATATCCGAGGCGGGGATGGGGAAACTTGGAGAAAACGAGACAGCATCAGGAAGCGGCAAAGGTGGGCCATGTGCAGCGTCGGCAATGATACGCAGCGGCAGAGGGCATGTGTAGTTGAAGTCGTGGCTAACATCCCATGGTGGCGTGGACGCTGCTGTTTGAGCGGGATCAGCCTTGGCTTCCTCAGGCTCTCCAGACGCGTTCTCGGATGGTTCATGGTTGGGTTGAGGAAGGCTCATCTTGGCCCGACTCAGATCCAGAAGAGCTAAGAGTGGTAGTGTCAGTGCTCCGAAGATCTCGCTTCGACAAAGAATGTACTCACGAGGACCATTGCCTAGTGCATGCCAGTTGATGTGGCGGAAATAGGGATGACACCGCACTTCGTACATGGTCACGCGTTGTCGAGGATCCCTTGTAAGCATCTAAAGAATAGACCCGAGTCAGAACCAACAGGCCGTCATGAGAGCCTGAAAATTGAATTACCTTGCTCAGAAGATCAAACAGTGCCGGGACATGTCCTCGTATGTACTTCATTTGCACAAGATCCGTAGGGTCTAGGGTGAGCATGCGTAACTTCTGAATAGCTCGTCCTTCGCCGTCATATAGTTGGTGTGGCGGGATCCTCTCATGCGCAAAGATTTGCAGCGCGACGATGCCGAGGCTCCACACGTCTGCAAGCACGTCGCATCCCGGCTGTCCAAAGAGACCATCCGCCATGACTTCAGGAGCTTGGTAACATGTCGTACCGCCCCCTCCTTGCCCACGAGGCATGTCCGGCGTGATATGGCTGGCAAGACCAAAGTCGGCGAGGGCGAGGTTGCCGTACGGTGTGACCAGAATGTTGTCGGGTTTCAGATCAAGATGCATATATCCCATTTCGTGAAGATCTGATATAGCTTGAACCTGTACCGCTTCAGCCATGTAAACGAGTAAAGCTTCTATGAGATGCTTACCATTTGGGCGAAATAGACTGAGAAAGGGAGCTGATGCTGGCGGGTCGAGCAAACCAGCGATAAGAGATCCATGGAGTAATGACGCTGGTGATGCAATTTCAGTGACGGGAGTTTTCCCTTCGGAAAACTAGGGGCACTTACCATGACGAAGTATATGTTGTCTTGGTCGTCCCATGAGTACAGCAAGTGCGTGAAAAAGGGACGCCTTTCCTCAGTAGCACGAACGAGCACCTTGTGTTCCGTTGTTGCGACAGGTACGGCATCGGCCAAGACAAGGTGCACCTTAGCCATCACTTTGATAGCGACAAGCTCTCCGCGGTCCGAATGTGCGCGGTATACACGCCCAAAACCGCCGCGATTGAGGCACGCTTGCACGGTAAAGGTAACTCCGTCATGCCGAAGAACTTTTCCAGGGGGCAGTATCGCAGACTTCTGCAAGCAGTCGAGATCAGCATATGGATCGCGTCGTCGACGACGTTCGCGCTTGGGTGAAGGAGGAGCCTGAGGCGGGGCCTCTGGAGAGGCATTGTGCGAAGTTTCATGAGGAGAGCTGTGTAGAACATCTGGAGGAGCGTTGGGAAGACCTTCGGGAGAGGGCCTCGAATGAGTCTGTGTGACGTGGATTGCCGGCTCGCTGGCTTGCACGGGTGAGGAAACAACAACACCGTCAGAGCCCGAAGACTCAGAGAAGTCCTCCGGTCCAGGTATCCATTCATTTGCGACACTAAGCGAGTGCTTGTTGGCCGGTGCTGACGGTAAGTCGTTCTGAAGAGCTCGGGCCATGAGCAGTTTCTTGCGTACAGCGGACAAAGTGGCAATGCATTCGGCCACGAGCTCAGAATACGTAGGAGCACGCGGCGCATTGGAGCTCATTGGTTCCCTCCTTTCCTTCCGGTCCGCTTGGCTGTCCCCATCCGCCGCCAGAGGTTTGGATACGAAGGGAGGACTCGCTCCAGAGGGATGTTTGTCGACAGCTGTAGTAGCGCCAGAGGGCATGACCGCGAGCTGATTGGAGTTAGCTACATACGTGACGTTGTGGCGACCCATGGCATCTTCTCGGCCCGTCATCCGACCGCGTGGGGAGGCGAGGAACTTGAAGTACGGCGCGAGTGGCTTTGCCTGACGAGCTTCGAGCTCGTGGCGATGCGGCTGGCCAGATTCGCCTCCATCTACAATAATACGAGGTATATCATCGTTTTCTTGCTCGTGTCGACGATGGAAATGAGAGAATGGGCGACGCAAAGCGTCGCGAATCCCAGGCATGTTGAAGGAGATGGTGTTGACTCCTTGCAAGAGAACTCTGTTCCTTATATCTTGGGTGCAGCTGTGCGCTGCTCGCCTATCAAAGAATGCGCAAAGCTGAGCGTGCGAGCAGCCATTGTGCGTAGACAAAACCCGTCGCCAAGCTGCATGAACCTCATGACGGTCATGTCAATAGCTGTCGCCACGTCTAACAAATATATCTGCGATGAGGTCCAAAGCGTTCTTGTGGACGACGGTATAACTCATAAAAGAAGGTTGCGAGCGACGTATTGGCTTGACGACCTTGTGTTTGCACCGCTCGAGTGATAAGAGAAGAAAAACGTCAGCGACGGACAAAACAAAGCCTGGAATTGGGCGACTGTTGCGGAACATCCCGTGTTCGGCGATCACTCGGCATCAGCCACAAAGCCCCAGTACAAAGGGACGCAAACAGAGGGTTTCCCAGGCACCGACTCAGTCCATCATTCACTCATTGACAGTCGTTCTATAAATGAAAGTTTCAGCATGAACAACGACTCATCGTATTTATGCTAACCAATATTTGGCACTGTGACGCAGGATGCCCCGCAAATACCCCGGTGTCAAGCTGTGACATTGCCACCAGCCACATACTTATGCCGGCGCAAAGTTTGCTTGCGGGCTGCTCTGACAGATCACAACAGTCCGAGACATGTAGCCCAGCACATATAACCATTATGAAGCGCTAACGCAGCAGATCGACTACATGCAAGCCTTCTTATATACGGAGAGGCACAGCCGCGAATGAACGACAGCATGTGACAAATATAGTATACGCAGTTAGCATAAGACCAAGTGCGTGAAACATATCGATATCCACTTGAGATCCCGTGAGGCTACTGCGAAGAACCGTCCTTTGACAGGAAGCTCGTGGGCTTCTCGACTGCGCTTTTCTCGTCCTGAGAAGAAATCGCAGACTCTGCGTCCTTCGGCAGCTGCGCATTCACAGGCTGCGCGGGAGGCGTCTTCCACAAACGGAGCCCGCCTTCATAGCCAAACCAGGTGTATCGAGCGCAGTGGGGACCGCGAGCGAGCATGACGAGAAGCGTGAAGCCGGTCCAAGCCACGGAAAGGGCTGCCGCGGGGCGCCAGCCGAACTTGACGAAAACCTCCGTGCCGACTGAGGTTCCCATGATCTGTCCAATGAAAACCTGGAATAGCCCGGTCAGAACATGGACCAGAATCACAAATCGAATGGACTTACAGAGATGAGAATGACAGAGTTCAGCCGCGAACGGGCCTTCGGGTCAATCCCAAAGACGGCCGTGGTGAGCGACACCTGCTGCATCTGGCGGAAAACATCGATACCGAAGCATACGATGATGACAGCAGCGATGTTGATGCCACCAGCGCCAACTTGGATGGCCTGGAAGATAATGAGACCGATTGTGGCCACGACCGCAGCGACCCAAGGAACGAGCTTGTCAACAGCGCGCCCAATGAGAGGCGCTGCAAACACGCCGAGCATACCAACTAAACCGAAGAGACCGATAACAACACTATTACGAGAAATATTGTAAGCGTTATTGCAAAAGCTGACTATATGCAAATTCCTTACGTCGAATAAAAGTAAGGAGCGCCGCCCAATAAGAAGGTCAGAGTGACCTGAAAGCAGCATCAGATATCAGTTCGTTGAGTATGAGAGAATAATGAATTCACACTCACCCAGAAGTTTGAGAAACACGCCATGGATGCGAGGCACACCAGCGAAGCCTGGATCAGCAGAGGCTCGGTGACAGCGAATTTTCCCATGCTGTACAGAATGCCCCAGTACGTAACTCCCTGGTTGTTGACCGCTGGGAAGTCCGGCATCAGGAAATACAACAGGCCGAGGATGAGTGCTTGCAGCCCAATTGCGACGTAATACACCACGCGCCACGAGACGAATTGCGCAATGAGGCCGGAGACGACACGCGCAAGGAGGATGCCGAGGAGAAGTCCGGACAACACGATGGAGATGGCGGTCGCACGGCGTGCGGGTGGCGCTAGATCGGCCGCAAGCGGGATGAGAATTTGCGGAACGCAAGTCGCCACGCCGATGAGAAACGAGATGACTTGGAACGCGACGAAGCTTTCAGTGAAGGCGACGCCGAAGGTGAGGGCGCAGCCCACGAAGGTCAATAATAGAACGAGTGGACGTCGTCGGATTAGGTCGCCGAGAGGAGCGATTAGTAGAAGACCAGTAGCATACCTATTTATATTGTATTTAAGTCAGATATAGATCGGAAGAGATGGGAATAAACGTACCCTGCTTGCATTAAGGTAGGAACGTTTGAGACTTTATCATATGACACATTGAAGGCGATGGACAGATCAACTAGTAGCTCATGAGAACGCTAAATAGATGACTCCGAGAGCGAGACTTACTAAGGATAGGTTGGCACCAGTAAATATTCGCAACAACTGAGAACAAGTGTCAGTCAGCAGCAAGATATCGAGGAATAACGTCACGTACTGAAGGTAGTGGCTACAGCAAATATACAGTTCAAAAACAGACCAAAATGAGCCGGCTTCTCTGGGTTATGCCTCAGATAGCGAGGGACAGGGATGAAGAAGAAGTCCCTTGGGACGCTGTCCGCGACGACCAGAGGCTTGGATTCCTTCGGCGTCGACGCTGGGACAGGAAGCGTCTCGCACATGGACAGCGTGTCATGTGTGCTCATCTGAGCCTGCGCCTCCGTGGTCGAGTCTTGCTGAGCCATGATGAGAGCACGTCAGGTCGAGTTGGACCACGTCGAGGGAGGTCTCGTCGAGACGGACAGGTGCCAGTGAGCCTGAGAGCAGCGGGAGGTCCGAAGCCCAGCAGGCTCACGCCGCCTCGAATATATACGCGACCATGACTGGGGCCGAGGCGGAAGGGCCCCAGATGATGATGCTCAGATTGGCCGGATGCCGACTTGAGTCGCGGTCGCACGCTCGGCGCATTCTCGTCTCTGGCGTGTGGCTTCCTCACGACGAAGTCAAAGCGAAAAGATGGAATTGCCATATTGGGATCCGTCGCCGCTTTGATGGGCAATTTCCCACGTGGCTCCCTACCGTCCCGCCGACGCACCGCAGCGCGCCGTCCTCGAATCGACAAAGCGGAACACAGCGCTTGACTTTTCTTCACTAACCACCACTACCCTCAATGTTACCTCGCCAGCACCATCTCCTGCAGTACATTGTGAGCCCAGAGCTCATATGGAGGTGACTCATCAAGCGAGCTGAGGTGTACTTGCCGTAACATGTCAACTTGAAAATGTGGCGCACCCAGGGTTAAACGCGACTCCTGAGAAATCTCGGGGCCGTTGCGAAATAATCGCATCAAGCGCATGCAGCAACCAGATCTCGCATTGTATTTCATTTTGCCGTAAGTTCTCTGCGGCGGTATGGTCCAATTGCGGCCCTGATATCGAAGCATAGCGGTGCCTTGCGCGGCGCGGAGGACCAATCATGGCAAACGGCGGGATCGACCGGTCGCCATGTTGGATGAAACACTTGACGAAGCCGCGCGACCTATACTTGGACACCGAATTGGATTCACACATTGCACAACTCCGTGGGCCCTTTGCAATGATTATGACGTCGCTCATCGCCCATGTATGTGGTCCTTATTGGCCTCCCTAGGCAAAGTAGCCAAACTTCTGCGAGCGAATGGGTTGTTTGATCACTCCACGGTCACCTCCAAGTCACCTCGTTATTTACCTAGCTGGTCAATTGTGAGGTGCGTGCAAACAGACCCTGTCGGTACGTTTTGACTTATTTTGCTTTCTGCATCAGGCTTGCCCATTGCCTTGCGACCGCTATCGCGAAGCCTCCCCAAAGCCTTTGCAGAAAACGTCCCGTAAAACATCAGTTAGCTTCGACAGTGAAGGAGAATCATCGAACGATATCATATATAGTTTTTGTACGCGTCGCTTGCCACTGCGGGTTTTGTCTAGCATTGTGAGTACCTCTCTTAGGTTAAAGATAACTGCTGAAGTGAAATTGGTTTCCAGGACCATAAAACCGTCTCTCTGAATGGGAGCAAAGACCTGATATTGTGGTACACGAACTATCAGAATTATCGAACGTTGTATATCGCTATTGACTAGTGGAGTGATGGCAGGTACAGTCGCATGTCCGTTCCCAATGGCGAGACTCGCTACTGACATGACTATGCACAGTCGCAGACGGTTATCTGGAAAAGGGTAGGCGGGGCCACAGAGATGGGTGCCTACGCTGGAAGGTTGGAGTATTCACTGGAATACGCATGTTGCGCCGGTCAGCTCTGAGACAACTCTTAAAATAGGTGATAATGCGGATTACTACGGAACTCAGCAGGATTGCTCAGATGTACCGTTATGTGAGAAAAGGTCGTATGTGACTAAGCGAGACGGTTTGGCGAACCTAGTTGGGGTTTTGTTGGAGCCCAATGCGCTAATCGTCGCAAACCAGTCGTCTTCCGAAGTCATATAGAGCGCGTAGTTAATAAGCTTGGCTGTGTATCCGAGTATCAGGATTTCTCTACTCGTTTTCAAACGCTGGTCTATATACCGGCACTTCGACAGACAATCGACTCTTCAAGCTTCATTGCTGAAGGAGACCCTGGTTTTACTCGAGCCTGGGATTAATGACAACCACTCAGTGCATCTCGAGTATGCTCGGTGACCATGAATGGAAAGCGTCGGGATGGGGTGTCGGGACCCCGACGGGATCAAGCGCCTCCTGTAAAATGCTATAACCCGGCGCTCCAACGGTGCCCGTGTCTTTCCCGGACCTCCAACATGCCGCAACGTGCACAAGTTCCTCCCATTTTCAGAGTTCGACGCTATTCTTACTCAGCCAGAA
Organism: Terana coerulea; assembly: GCA_024811115.1. Lineage (NCBI taxonomy): Eukaryota > Fungi > Basidiomycota > Agaricomycetes > Polyporales > Phanerochaetaceae > Terana > Terana coerulea. The sequence continues at coordinate 22,719 of JAKOGH010000248.1, forward strand.
GATGTGAAACGTCTTCTACTTCAGCTTCTTATAACGGCCCGTCCGAGCCAGTATGAAGCTACAATCCACTTCTCCCCACCTCTATGACCGCCATGACCCAGACGACCCACGACGACAGCACGAATGAGGCCGGTGCGGGAGCAGCGCAGACAAGATCCCCAACTCTTGCAAGCGAGTCTCCGACGATTGAAGCAGCGGATCATGTGGCAAAGACCCAGCCGATGCACAAACGCGACTTTGGTATAATTCCCATACCGAAGCACCTTCGGATGTCCAAGGAGAGCCCACCAGAGTTCGATATCTTTCTCAACATCTTGTTTGGAATTGGAAGCACTTTCAGTGAGTTACACTTTGTTAGACGTGCTTCTATCTGTATCACAGGAATGGCACGCGCACGCAACCTCACCACTCAAGCACAAATCCTACAGTCTTGCAGACTAGTGACATTGGTAGTCCTCGGTCACCATTGCTCCGCTGTAAGCGATGCGTATTTGAGCGGCGGGAGGCACAGTGCGTATGCTGTGTGCAGGAGTTCCAAAAGACCTCTGCAGTGACCGGAAGAGCTGCGCTGGGTATTACCTGACATGACACTATGGCCGACTGCGTCCCTCATTCGATGCCTGAAGCTCGAACGTTTGCTGACTTGTTTTTGTCTAGTTGTCTCGAACTTGTACTACTGTCAGCCACTATTGAGTGAGTAGCTTTTCGGGAATCTCGCCAGAACTTCGTCGTAACGAATAATTGTAGTCCAGCTTTCGATCAGCTTCGGGGTCACTTACGATGCTGTATCGCGAATCCCTACGCTTGTGCAGGCAGGATATGCTACCGGGCTGCTCCTTGTCACACCATTGGGCGACCTGGTCCGCCGTCGTGCGCTCATTCTGCTGCTCATCTGCCTCTCCACGGTATTCACGATCGCTCTCCCGCTTACGAACTCTCTGCAAGTCTTCGAGGCCTTCAGCTTCCTCGTCGGCTTTAGCTCCGTCGTCCCTCAAATCATGATGCCCTTCGCCGCCGACCTCGCGCCGCCACACAAACGCGCCCAGGCGCTCTCAATCGTGTTGTCTGGACTGCTTCTCGGCATTCTGTTCGCGCGGGTTGTCGCTGGTATCATCGCGAACTTCGCGTCGTGGCGCGTCGTGTACTGGCTCGCAATCGGCCTTCAGTCCTTCATTCTCGGGCTGCTTTACCTGAGGCTCCCCGACTTCCCCGCCAAGAACAAGAACATGACGTATTTTGGCATTCTCTACACAATGGCCAAGTTTGCTGTCACCGAGCCGCTGCTCATCCAGAGTGCGCTTGTCAACATCGCGTCCATGGCTTGCTTCACCAACTTCTGGGTCACGCTCACCTTCCTCCTTGGTGGGCCAATATACCATTACTCGACGTACGTCCTTCAATTACATTTACCCTTCTTTGTTACTGACCATTGAGCAGATTGGTCATTGGCCTCTTCGGTCTAGTTGGTATGGGCGGTGTCGCTATGTCACCCTTCCTCGGCAAGCTCGTCGACAAGATGGTGCCTTGGTACGCGACCCTCATCGCGACGTCGATGTCCATCCTCTTCTACGCCATCCAGACAGGCGCGGCTGGGGTCAGCATCGGCGCAGTGATCGTGGTCTGCTTCGGCATCGATGTCTTCCGGCAGCTCCAGCAAGTATCGCTGACGAGCGGCATCTTCGGCCTCGACCCCAACGCGCGTGCCCGCCTGAATGCAGTGCTCATCATCTCCGTACGTCCCACTTTCACTTCGCTGATGGCGCAGAGCTGATCCGTGCACCGTAGATCTTCATCGGCCAAATCATGGGCACGGCCGTCGGTACCTCAGTCTTCAACCACCACGGTTGGCGCGCCGCCGCCGGCGTCTCGCTCGGCTGGCAGAGCTTCTGTCTTCTCGTCCTCCTCGCACGAGGGCCGCACGTGGCGCGGTACACCTGGTTCGGGTATGAGGGCGGCTGGGCGGTGCGCAAGCAGCCCGTGACTACGCCCGGCTCGTCCGACGTGGAGAAGCAGGCGCAGCCTCAAGGCGAGCAGCTGGATGCAAAGATTTCGGAGAACGAGAGGACAGAAAAGGGCGACGTGAAGGAAGCAGAGACGGTGGAGACCCAGCCACGTCGGGGTAGCACAGAAAAGGTGGAGGCGAGAGAAGTGGAGGAGGCCTCCCGGTAACGATTCTTGTCATGATGACTCTTACCCGCACGTAGACTATTCTAGATCGCGATACAGTTCACTAATCCCTTTTGTATTTTCATCTCTGGGTCACGCGTAGACGCAATTCAAGCCTATCCTAGCGCCATATCCTCACATGTCCGAACTCAAGTTTAACATTGCCTGCTTCCTTCGTGCGATCGCGACTGCCGGCGCTGGCGTGATCTCTCGCCTCTCTGGGGTCATGCAAACCCATCCGCCGTTATGCACTCTGGCGTCATCATCCTGGGAGTGGCGCTGCAGCTTTGAGTTGTCGACAGGGTCGTTCTGGTGCTCGAGATCGCTTCCGCACGTGGGTGAGGACTGGGCCAGACACATGGGTCGCCTGGCGGGCTTGGACCAACGGACACCCACAGGGTCCGCGGCTGGCGTGCTCTAGGTAAAACAATTACTACATGTGGGGGTGTATGTCGTGTGCAGGTCGTGTGCGGAGCGTACCGAATTGGTACCCGTTTTGACGGCAAGTACAAGGGGTATACGCCGTGACATTGATATGCTCGGTTACAGTCAGGGCCCACACACAATGTCCGAGATACATCTCCAGCCAACATCAATACTGCGTTACAAGGATCATTTAGTCATCACGAGCCGGCCTACGTGCTACAACTTCGTATGCTCACAACAAAAGCAATGTGACACCACACATCAAGGGAGAAACGGGTAAAAATGGGCGACTGATAGAAAGACAGCAAAGGGAAGACGAGCGTGGGTGTAAAAGGACAAGCTATTAAGGACACAGAGCACACAAGTACAGACAAGACGCACTGCTACAGAAAGGTGTCAACGGGCGAAAGGGTCATGAGTGTCGATCTACAAACCGGGCCATTCTAGTATGGCGTGTTGGGGGCAGCGCATCGGGGCAGGTCTTCGCGCCGTACGGGACTTCGTCATCGCTTGTGCTCTCCGGAGGGCTGTTTCGCGTGGTGCGCTGGCGCAGCCTGCAGGTGTGGTACACCCTTCGCGCCATCCTTCGCCGGCGACGGGGGCACGGGCGCCGCAATCTTGGGCACATCGTCTGCGCCGACAGACTCCTCCACAGGCTTCATTGCGTCGATGTCCGTGTCCTTATTCTTCGGGCTCGAGCCTGAGCCCGTGCCGGGCGATGTCGCCCCGCGTCGGCGCGCGTCTGCGTCTTGCTCACGGCGCACAACGTCGATCTCGCCCTGGACGACGACGCCGTCGAGCCACGCGTGGTGGATGAGCTCGCTCGCCTTAGCACGCTTCTCGGGGATGAGGCGCAGCATGGGCGAGATAAACGACGCGATGAGGTCCGCCTCCTCCTTGGGCAGCAGGTACTTGTCGTGCAGCACGTCCTGCAACGGCCAAAAGCGCAGTTTCTGGATGTGCCGAAGGTCGCCTATGGGGGCACGGGTTACGGGAGGTGCATTGAACAGTTACAGCATAGAACGCACCTTTCCGGCTGAAGAAGTCGGAACTGTACTTGCCCGAGAAAGCGACGCTCTTGGGGAACTCGCCCATGAGCTCCATGATTTGCGCTATGTGGTCATCATCCTTGCTGTACCGCGACCCGGACGCTGGGTCGAATAAATAATCTCCGCCGGTGAGCAATTCAAATATCTGATATGCGGTCGTGAGGAGAGACGCAATAAGGTAGAGGGGGAAAACGCACTATACACGCCACACTCCAGATATCCGCGCTCGTCCCCCATCTCGCACCTAGAATGACTTCAGGACACCGGTACTGTCGCGTTTGAATATCATCGGTAAAGTGGTGTTCGACCCATGTCGCTGCGAGCATGAATCACCCATCAAACCGAGTGCACATACGGACAGACATTGGACACGACGCACCGTTACCCAAATCAGCAATCTTGACGGTAATCTTCTCTGTCCCGTCCAAAAGAGGCATTTGTGCGTCCACAGACATCGCAGACGAGGATATCGGCGCGGCCGGGCCGTCCGCAGGTGGTGGCCCAGAGGAACCATCCGTGTACGGCGGTGGTTGTGAGGGTAGCTGAGAGGTGGAGGGCTCGCCGGGTCCTGGAGCCTGCTGCGATAATAGTGAAGGTCCAGCTTGCTTGCCACGCCCCGCATGCTTCTCCCCGAACGGCGAGCCCTCGAGCTTGACGTTCGATATTCGTTCGGCTGCCTTCTCCATCGAGTCGGATCTGTCTCCGTCGTCCTTGCCGCTGCTCCCGCTCGCACGCTTCCTAGCGGCCTCCAGAGTCGAGTTGTCCTTAGTGCTGCCGAACGAACCGGGCTTGCTGACCTCGCCGTCGATTTTGCTCATGCCGAACGCCCAACGATCGAGGTGCGAGGACGAGCCGAAGGAGGACGAGGGTGACGGCAGCGGCTGCGACCCTGTGATGAAAACGGACTCGGATCTTGGCGTCTGGTTGCCGCCGCGTCCTTTCGAGGGCGGCACACCGACGAGCCGAGTAGGCGGGGCTGTAGCGCTTGCGGACTGGGAGGCGAGCTCGGAGTCGATAATGGATTCGACGTCGTCGATGGAGATGAGCACATTCTCCGGCTTCAGGTCTGTGTCCGCGTCAGTTTACACCAGCCGGAAGCCAGGCATCGCGCATGACTGACCGGTGTGAATGACGCCGCAGCAGCGGTGCATGTAGTCGAGGCCCATGAGAATCTGCTTCGCGATTTGCTTAACGAGGTGCATGGGCACGCCCTTGTTCTGGTGTCGCTTGATGAGCCCGAGCAAGTTCTCGCCGAGGACCTCGAAAACCATGCAGACGTGAGTGCCGTTGGGTCCTTTGTGTCGGAAGTGGTCAAGGAAGGAGATGACATGCGATCGTCCTGGATGGGTCGCCGACGGTGAGGCAGAGGGGTTCGGGTTCTCTGGCGTTGGCTGCGTTGGTGGGGTGTTGGACGTGATCAGCCGCTGCAGCAGCTTGATCTCGTCCAAAGCGGTTTCCGTATAGCGTGGTGCGGATTTCACAACCTTCAGAGCGACATGGCGGTTCATTCTGTCGGTGCGTAGATCGAGCAAGAGCGGATCGAGTAGATAAATTAGAGAATAAATCGCAGAAATAGCGCGAGCGAGGCAGATGGACTGAAACGCTCACTTGGTGTCCTTCGCCAACCAGACCGTCGAAAAATGACCCCATCCCAGCTTTCTGACCACGACATATCGTCCATCTGAAAAGGCGTCGCCGATGTGGACTGGGTGATAGCCACCCTTCACGTAGTCCTCCCAATCTTCCTCGTCTTCAGTCATGACGGAGTGGGAGTGAGAAGAGTCGTATGAACCCGCGTGAGACATATTGCCTTTGCGTCTGTAGTGAGCAGTTTCTGCCGAGATAAGCCTCCCAAGCTCGCAGAGATAAGCACACAATCTCACCTGGTTTCCACCCAGTTCTTGCCAGAAAGTACTGATATGTAGTGTGAAACGCTGCTATTCGTCTCTAGACGGTGGTTCTGGCGGGAAAAGTCGAAGTAATCGTCACGAACGAGCGGTCGGGGTATGTTCCTAGAGCACGTCCCAAAAAGGCAAACAGCCAATCCGTTCAGTTGAGCGGCTAATCTCCTTATATTCGGGCCAAATACGACTCCATGAAGCACCATAGCGAAGAAGATACAGATCAGCATCCACAAGAATCTGGGAGATATTATGCAATTTTCTTCTCTCTCTCTCTCTCTTTATGCGAGTAGAAGAGCAAAAAGGTAGTGAACCGGGTTGAGGGGCGGTATTGCGTCTAAAGTATACTTACGGTGTCCGCTTTGTTTTATTTAAAATCTATCCTACTCCTCATTTCTGAACGTATCTGCCACGCCGAGAAGTGGTACCAGTAAGAAAATTAGTACGAGGTTTGCTCTATGTGCTAGTATTCGCAGCAGTCTGTCACTATATGTAAGATAGAGTGCTGTTAGCGTAATAAGGTTGACTCAATTGGCTGGTCCCACAATGGCTCACGCGGTCAAAGCTGACATGTGATTGGACATGAATCTGCATGGGGACCGTACGTAGGTCTTCCGTGGACCTACCGTGCACCGTGGGAAGAAGGCTGGGACTCGGTGATATCAGAGCGCTCGCACCCCAACACACCATGTCGTTTGGACTCTCGCCACGAGTCTGTTCCTTGCCAGCTTAGCTGTTCACGATATTCAACGACGGTGAATGGTTGGACAGTGTATGCGCTGAACAAAGCGTCACCTACAACGTCGCTGGTCATTGACTGCCCGTATCAGGATTCCACTTAGTCTACAGAGGCCAAGTAGTGATTATGGCACGAGGTGAGCAAACTACTATGTCCTGTGTCCAGGAAATTTGGCTTGCTCATTACTGCATATTAATCTTGTAAAGGACGGCGGTGCACAAGACTTCCACGTCCTGCAGAGTTTTACACGGATACTATAGTCATGGTTCAACGCTTGCGAAGTTGCGGTGGACTTGGTATTTTACCGTGATTCGAAGCTTGTAAGGGAACATGCTTTATTATACCTAGCGCTAACCCAACCCTACGCAGGTACGACGCCTTTGCTTTTTGCGTGTGGTGACCGGATCATTGCGCAAGACCGAGGCACACGCAATCATATGCTCGATTTTGAACGCATTGGTTACATCCAACCGGGTCGACACATGCCCGGTCGGAGATATGCACTGTCAGCTTGCCTACTTCTACCGCCGGTTTATACGCTGCTCAAATGCATACAATGTATAGTGTTCCGAAGAATTGGCCAGCCGTGGGTCGCAGAAACTGCAGGGTTAATATCTCCCGAAGCGAGCTTGACTCTCCCTCAGATGCTGGTAAGCATACGCTAGTCCTCTCCCTTCTGCTCGTAGCCGTGCTTGCGATAAATAGCAAGCCATGTCGCTTAACGAGCGTGGGTTGAGCTTACGCATGTCCATCTCTACGGGCTCGGCGGAGGACTCAGTCTTGATACCCACGGGCATGTTTGGCATACGTGGGCATTTCATATCGCTAACTCCAAAATGATTACGTTTTCAATGTGACGATAAGAGCACTCCGAGATGTTCACTCCCAGCTACTCGTGTAAAAGCAAGTCTCCGGAAAGGCACCAGTAACGGGATTCGCGTCTTTTCGCTTCGTCACGGCCAGGTGCTGCCCCCTCGTTTCCCGCACGTAACTCCGCACTCTTTCTCATTGTTAGGTCGCTTCTCAGCTTCGTTATTCGGGGCCTCCTGATGAAGATTTGCCGTTCCCCTCCCCGGGGGTGGCATAGCATATGCATCCCTGATTGACGTAGTGGGTGTACCGACGTCAGCCTCACCCTGACAGTTGTTCTCCAGGATCGTGGCTTTAGAGTTCGAAGCCGGGTCCGTCTTCCGACCTCTCAACCTCCAAGAGTGTGGCCTTCCTGCTCTGATAACGACGCAATTTTTGGTTCTCATTCTCAGGTGCAAAGGGCTAGATCCTGGGTCCGCCGCTCTCCAGCTGCTATTCATATGACGGCGTCTCGCGGCTACGGGCGTTGACGTTGTACCATCACACCTTCCATATACGTAACATACACCTCCCATCAAGAAGCATGACCAAATACGCTGCGGCCGCTTTGTGGCTGTCCAGCCTTATCGCGGTCGACCTCTTCGAGTCTGGCATCATCCTCGTAGACGTCGGCATTGGCCTCGTGAGTCGGCCGCTCTTTCGCTTGGTCAGTCCACGACCTCACTATCGCACTTCGTTACTCGGCCTAGCCTCCACCGTCTCTCTACGCGGAATTCGCTGTGGGATCCTTCTCGACGGCTTACGGTGGTAGGTACTGCACTTATTCCGCTCAAGGACGGGATTCACTTTGCCGATGTCACATTGACTATGTTCTCAGGTCTCAGGCCTCAGCAAGCTCACCGGGTAGTGCGTGTGACTAGCACTCACATCAAGACCTCCGCGCACACCAGTCCCGATAGAGCGGCTCTTCTTGACAATTTCTCACGTACTGAAAGTGAGCAGATCATGTGCTTTGTGAGCATCTCTTCTAAACATCACACTGAATGATGTTCCTTACCACGGCAGCTCCACAGTCAAACGTGATTATCGTAGGGTTCAGCGAACTATATAAAAGCTCGGTGAACGACTGTCCTCAGAGAACCTCACCGCCCACACCTCGACATTAGCTGAGGTACGTCCTTTTTCTCGTATTTTGCGTGCATGCCTAACACATAACGTGGTATGAACAGGTCAAGTTAAACATGCCTCTACTCATGGAGCTCCCAGACGAAGTCTTACTCGTCATTCAAAGCCACCTCCCCTTAACGACACTCATCGCTGCCCGGGGCGTATGTCGGCTCTGGCGTTCCCTCATCCCAGGATCTCACATCCCTCTGCACCGTCGACGCTTGCTCGACCTATACCTCCGAGCCATATCGTCACCTGCGTTCGTCGCCACGCGGAACACGGTCACAAAGAACCTGCGCCCGTTCAACCGGGAGATGTTCCTCAAGCGCTTCCCGAAGAGCGTGCCCGAGGAATTCAGATGCTGGGTTCTCGAATGGCCTGAACGCGCACTCATCGGGTCAATATGGCCGGGCCTTCGGAGGACACGTAACTCGCACTCGGCGGCCGACCTGCTGGGTGACGTGGGCACTAGCCTGCTCTGCGCGGACATCCCACCCATCCTCCACGGTCTCGACATCAACCCTACAACTCCCGGACTGTTTAAGGTCAAGATGCTCCCTGACGCCACCTCCGGCATGGCACTCTTGCTCGATGACGCATTCGTGCAAGGCTGGCAGCGCAGTCGCATGCTGGTACTCAGCGGAGTGTCGGACGATGTCGACTTGACGGGTCTGGTGTACATGGTTGACGGGGTTCAGGGAGGGATCGACTCGCCGGTTGCGAAGAGTTGGTCGGGGTACCTGACTCAGGAGTTGGAGCGGCAGGAAGCGTGGCTCCGAGAACGTACTTCAACGTGAGTGTTTGGCGGGTTGGTTCCGTTCACCTCCGCTAACGGGCTATCTATTACTATAGGGCCGTAATCGGTCGAATGCCAGCGACTCGACAACTATGATTCTGGCAGGTATGACGTCTTTTGCGCTCGCTCTGCGCCCTAACTTATATCCTTCACCAAGATGTCTTTGTTGGCTTCCTCGTGGCTTCGTGTACCTCCTGCGAACATCTCTGCACTGTAATCTGTACTCGAATATCAGCTTTTGTAAAGCTCACGGACCTTTTCCAGAGCTTGCTACCGTGACTGACCTTGTAAGTTCTTTCGCGATTCGCGCACAAACCACTCAGTTGGTCAGCCTCCATCCTATGGGTTCGATCTTCAAGAAACCGTTCAGGATCAGATCCAGGCTCCGTGGTTACGGCTGTGGCGACCATTGGCTCCCCTTATCCGAAGACGTTGAGTGCCCCTTCGATGTACCCGGGTCCACTCGCAAAATCTTTGCGCCACACAGCGGAGCTGCGGGGGTTTGCATCGCAGCTCACTTCAAGCCTCAAGGGTCACACGAGCTTTTGCGAGATACCGGCGAGCTGACGCGAGGATACCCGACAGCAACATGACCTTTGCATCGGCCATGTAATAATGCTACCGACAAGCTGCTGTGCATTCGGTATGTTTCGGCTTCCGGATTTCAAGTCTTGTTCGGTTCAAAGTGTTTCTTGTCAGCGGAATCAGGAGCTCTATCTCCGAAGTGCGAGCTGCCCTTGTCAAGCGGCGATTCCACGCTGTAAGCAGGGTCAGCATGGCAGGAATCTCCGCTGAGGCCGCTCTACTGGTTGGACGCGAAGAAGGGTATGTATTGTAACTCGTCTCGGACAATATTCCAGTTCGTACACGTAGAGTCGCTCGTTCGCTTTCCCGCCTTTCCTTATTTAATCATTGAAATTTAGGTAATACAATGGAGAAGAGTAGGCTTGATTCTGTAATGGGATTGTTCAGTAAGTCTTAGCAGTCGAATAGTAGAAAATGCCACCGCCTTCAAGCTTCACGTGTGACGTCACAATTGATCGGCTGTTACTGACACGGTCACGTTCCTCAAGCCAACGCCTCGCGTCAGTCTGCATGCCTGCTTTCCACCTTCATCTCACTTCGACATACTATCGCGCTTTAAGACGGGCTTCACAATCATGTCTTACTCTTGGACGGAGAATAGACCGAACATGAATACCTCGAGTGCAGCCTGGGAAAAGTCCTGGGAGCGAGACTTTGAGCGGAATTTTCGTATTCTCGGTCGCCTCTCGGGCAATCTCTCTACTATGCTGCCTAAAGAAATGGTGGCCATGTCGAACACCGATCAGGCTCTCTTTCAACTCGAGCGAGAAGCTGGACTGCTCTGTGAACTGCAGCAGGATCTCTCGAAGGCAGCAGCCGCTCACTTCGCCGAGGACGATTTTGAGAGGAGTTGGAAGGCACTCGAGCCGAACAGACGAGAGCAGATTATCATGGAGGGGCTTGTGCGAACGATGCGTATACCAGACATGGAGCAGCGCCGGCAGTGGTGCCCAGACTCGACCGTGAAGAACATGGCTGTTCGGAATGGCGACGAATACCTGCGCATGCTGAAGTCCTTACTTCCTTCGAGCTTGCAGACCACGATCACGGAGCCGCTTCACGTACCACACCCGATGGTGGATCGTTTATTCACGCCTAGTGCCGCTCAGCTCCGTGATGCTGGCTACAAGACAGTCTTTCGCTCGTTCAAGACGAGTCGAACGTATGCGCTAACTACCGTCATATGGAACATTCTTCTTGCCTTTGTGCGTCCATCTTCCTGTGGCTCAAACACAAAGCGAGCTGACTCCCTTCCAGTATGGCAAAGAAGAGGCACAGATGCCCATCAAACCAAGTCGCGGCAAATTGGATGCCTTGAGCACAGATGCCGCTACCCAAAGAGTTGCAAGGAAGTGGTTAGAGAGCACAACAACTCAAGAAAAGCGCATGAGTACGCGTGTCTCGCTTGCGGCCGCACAGAGTCTATGCTTCCTACCGGTCAGAAACTCTTGTCATGTAGCAAGTGCGGTAAGATCGACAGACGTGTCTTCTATTGTTCGCGGTGAGTCTTCATTTGTGGTGCTAGACATACCTTTTTGATTGCATTGTCCGTAGTGAATGCCAAGTCAAAGATTGGAAGAGTGGAAAACCAAGGCCTCACAAGATTATCTGCGGCAAGCCACTCGACGAAGACGAACTGCAAGACCTGCGTCAGCAGGCGGAGTCTCAACAAACGGCCTCCAATACGCCGTGGCTTCCAGATGCAAGTCCTTCTTACAAGCGTTCTCCAGCTCTTCTGCATCAGCTCTCCCTACTCGCAATGGGAGATGGTATTGACTATGTCGTACGTCCGAGCGCGAACACCAGCATATGAAATCTCACTCGTGTTATTGACAGGTCGTGTACCCTTATCCTGGAGCCCGATCATGGCATTCGCATCACGGAAAAGGCAGGTACGTTATTTTCATGTCCTCGACGAATGTAACTCTTAGTTGTGGCGTTCGATCCAGAGAAAATCCTCTTTCAGGTCCAGCGCAATCGAGGTACGGCTCAATAGTTGTATTATTTCACGGTACTCAAAACCCTTTCCTTTCAGCTTTTCGTACTGGCGACAAGCTAGCTGTGAACGCTATGTACGCTGTCATTCGGTCCTACTTGGACGAAGCTGGGATCCCTCGAGCACTTCTACGCAAGCAGCTGGAATCTGAGTTCGGTTTCCCGGTCACCGTGGCGGACAACGCATCGGTGGACGAAACGGTTGCTTTGACCCATGACCTGACCTTTGACGAAATCGGGTTTGTGTCCAATGGGATCAAGCTGCAGATTGACCAATGGAATGCGAAACAGGGAGCGTCGTCGTGAAGGATCTTAGTGCGGAATCAGTGCTATAGCGGACTTGTCTCGATATCGCAAGTTGGTCAGTCCCGTTGTTTATACCACTCGTCTCATCTGCACACCTGAAAGCCTGAGGCTTCGCTCACCTGTCTTGTGGCTGACGCTTCTGCCAGTATCCCACACCCATCACGACAATCCATGCACAGTACATTGCCAATCTACTTGAGATGACATCTCCGTCGGCAATTGCATCGTGTTGACTGCACGTGCGTCTCGAATCTGTTATTACAACTTCAAGCCACATCGTACATATATATGTTGCATCCTGCAATGGGTTCAAATCATATACTGGCATATGTATCTTGTTCTGTCCAGTCTTGCCCATAATCACCGTTATGGTCAACAGAATGTCAGCCATTCAAGCTTACAACGGAGTCGGCTCATTCAAGGTACTTGTCCCTATATCATGTCCTCAAACAGCCGATCCCTGTCCGAACAGTAAATTCCTCTAGAGACGTTAGAGTCAACAGCGCGTCACATGCAAGCTCTTCCCAGTGGACTGAGGCCAACCCTTCAAGTATCTGTTTGCCTTGGACCTACAAATTTAAAGTACTACCTCCCGCGGCATCTCCCAACATTCAACATTTTCAACGCTATCCGGTGTGACAGAAATGTGACTGTCACAATGATTACTGGTGACTATCACGGTCACACCTTGCTTGCTGTCTCGCGTTCTGCTTCCACCGACTTCCCTTCGGCTTACAGGAGCTGCACGCAGCTTCCCCATCATGGCGAACGCTTCGAGGTCAGACAGACCAGACATGGAAACCTCAACTTTGGCCTGGGAGAAGTCCTGGGAGCGAGACCTTGAACTTAAATTCGGGATGCTCAGCCTACTGCCAGGCAATTTCTCGAGCATATACGGGTGCACCAAGGAAACAGTGGTTATTTCAAGCACCGACGACGCTATCCTTGCGCTTGAATCTGACGAACGTGCATTATGCCGCCTACAAGAAGATCTTGCTAGGCAGGCAGCTGCTCACTTCGCTGAAAATGACTTCGAAAAGACTTGGAAGGCACTTGCAGCGGAAAGAAGAGAGCAGGGGATTTTGGAAGGGATTGTGCATACGATGCGTCAACCACAGTTGGAGTTGACCTGAGACCTCTGTCCAGACTCAACCCTGAAGCATTTGGCTGCTCGGGACGGTGAAGAATACTTGCGCATGCCAAAGTGCTTGCTGCCTTCAGATCTGCAGACCGCGATAACGGAACCGCTTCATATGCTGCATCCACTGACGGATCGGTTGTTCACGCCTACTACAGAACAGTGTTGGCAAGGTCAGCTTGACCTGGTCAAGAAAAGGTCAATCTGATGTGACTGGTAGGTCGGTTGACCGGTCAGTCGACCGGTCAAGGGTCAGGCGCCCAGGTTTCAGTCCAAGCGCCCATGTGGTCATGGCGCACGCCGCGGACCAAGCGCAGACTGCGCCGGAGGTGTAGTTCAAGCACAAGCCATCGCGAATGAGAGCATAGATGCGTCCGACGTAGCATAGATTTATTCTAGACCTTATAAACACACCCTAATGTGAGTTCAGTGAAGTGGCAGAGGAGCTGGTTAGGAATGCCGGTGCCTGAAGTGGATAACCTCAATGTGCTCACTGAAGCCTCCCGACTTCTCGCAACATTACTGGCAGGGCGCCTGCATGCATTACATGCCTCTCAACAGCTATGCCTCTCTCAGCTGCCATCAACTGTAGGGACCAGTAGTGGACACTCTCATACCTCCAAAGACTGACACGGCTACCCTTGCAGACACTCCTTGCACATTCTATGGATGCAGACCCTCCGGAAAAACTGGCAATACAAGCAATTTGCAAAATGAGATTGCATTATATGACTGCATTCAGTCCGACACCACTTGATTTCGTAGTGGTAGGCATTCTGATACACTCAGTATAAAATATATGTAATCGTAATGACTCATCCCATCATTCCCACGGCTTATCTTTGACCGGTCAGTGATTGACTGACCCCTTTGACCCCTTGACCTGACCTTTGACCTGACTGGTCATGACCCCGGTCAATGACAACACTGCTACAAAACAGCTAGGTGACCCTAGATGCAAGATGTTCTATCGTGGGTTCAAGATCATCCAGACGTACTTCCTCACCACTCTCTTATATAACATTTGCTTGTATTCATGCGTCTTCCCTTATCTTCTGGATGAAAGATTAATATGTCTCCTACAGTACAGCGAGGAGAGGACTCTGTTACCTGGCAAGACAGCGTACAATAATAAGATACACAGACTCGTCACGGACTCCAAGCTCATACGGCGTTGCAAGAGAGGCGGAGAGATTGAGCAAAGACCTTAGAAAAGGGGCTAATTGCACGTGCATCACTTGCCACCGTTCGAGTCTACTGTAATGGTTCGACCGTTACACGGCCATTCTAGCACACACACGGACACTTTAGCACACTCACAGGCACTCTAGATACATACACGGGCACTCGTATATACTCAACGGACACTCCACGGTCTCTGTAGCACGGTCCGGGCGTTTCAGACATTCTGGTTGCTTATGATTTCCTTATCTGGCTCCATTCCTTCCCCATTCGTCTCGGGCGCTCTGTATTTCCAACCAGGCACTCGCGTCCTCCTTTCATCCCTCTCGTGTTCTCGTTTCTCCCTATCGATTCGTCTTTATGTACCTGACACTAGCTTACTGGCGTTGTCTTATAGTCTACGGCCTTCCGTCCTGTACCTCGTCGAATCAACGCCAGTGTCTGGCACCCTCACTCGAATTCCCCCCGCTTCGCTCTCGTCCTCGCCGTCTTCAATGTCTGCCTGTCCTCTGGAAGGTTTTGCCCTCATCCCTCGGCATGCCCTTTACATCTACGCTGCCTTCAGGGCAAAAGCTGATGGGATGTAGCAAGTACGGCAAGATCAAACAGCGTGTCCTTTATTGCTCACAGTGAGTCTTGTTCTTAAGCATAAATAGGCAGACTTCTGATCATAATCCTTGCAGTGAGTGCCAAGTCAAGCATTGGAAGAGCGGCAAACTGTGGCCTCATAAATTAATCTGCAGAAAGCCACAAAACAAAGATGATAGGGAAGACCTTCAGTGACAGGTAAAACCACAACAAACCGCTCCAAGCACACTGTGGCTCCCTGAAGCATATCACAAAACTCTAATACTCACCTGCTAGGAATGCTTGAAGGGGTTGGGGAGAGCAGAGGACTTTGAGTAAAGCAAGTAGAGGAGATATGAATCAACGATGTTGTTAAGTCTGGGGTATTAGCCCTCAGACCAGCCTCCTTATATACATGTGTAGAGGGACCCCAGACACTATCTAAGACCTCCAATACCATATGCTGACTGATACAGTCAGGTGATCCATGACTAAGGCTTCAGAGCATACTGCCGCTCTAACTCCCTTATCGGATCTGACCTAGCTATCATGCTAACATCAACACTATCTAGATGTCCTAATCTAGCTACTGTACACTAGCAGTACACGATGTCATAGTGACCTCATAGTGAGGTCATAGTCTAGAACGAATCCAGAACTGAGTCCATGATCCTGTGTCCGTATGAGGCATATCCCTGATAACCATGCGTCCATTGCATGGCCAACTGATCAGCATCTTGTAACGCTGTTGTGACGACTGGGTAACATGTCCCGTGACTTGATGTTACACTCTAAGCGCTATATACTAGCACTGAGGGAAAGTTGTGACAAAGCAGATCCTTCCTATAAGCGATCACCGGCGCTCCTGCACCAGCTCACCTCGGTTGGGATTGAATGGGACTATGTTGTATGTCTGGTCCAGACTGTCTAAATGAATGTCTTGGGACTAATTCATGCTCCGCAGGTTATGCAGCCTGGTCTTGACACGGACAACTTGAACATTTGCCTCGGTCTGGAAGGTGAGTTTGTTTGCTGCATCTTCTATTCGACATTTCTCAGTGGTTTCCTCCAGAGAAAATCTGTTTCTGGATCCATCGAAACTGAGGTGCGACAGTCAACCTATCCTGCTTACAGTGACTGAAGCTTGTCAAACTCAGCTTTTCGCAACAGCGACCAGTATGCAGTGAGCGCCATGTACACTCTCCTGCAGTAGTGTTGCCAAAGTTCAGTTCGGTTCGGTGGTTCAGAACCAGAACCGATGAACTGAGCCATGTGGTTCAGTTCGGTTCTGTTCTGGTTCAGCCTCTAGGTAACTTGGTTTGGTTCTTGGTTTGAGGCATAGCTGTCACACCCTAAACCAAGTTTGAACCGGTTCGAACCCATCAGCAAAACATACAAGCGCTGATGACTGATGAGCGCTGACGAGCACTGAGAGAACTGACGAACAGTTTGGAACTGAAGTTCAAGCCCTGCTGAAGCCGGACTTTTACTAGATTTTGTATTTTCTTAGTTCCTCATGTTTCATAAACTATGCTGGACGTGAATGATGATGGTTTACTCACCGAAGCTTTGCTGCAAGAGTCGGATGCAAGAGGGGTCAAAACGTCTGAGAGCGCCTCAAAACGACTACTGAGACAGGCAAGCGCTGACGGCACTGAAGGGATTAAAGCAGCGCTGAGATGGCTTCATCAGTACCTGTCAGTACCGCTCAGCGCCAATGCAACTTTGCTGATGCCATGAACTATGTACATGTTATGTAGTGTATTTGTACTGGGATTTATAGAGAAAAGTACATGAACTTACTTACTGTAGCATGTCTAAACTATTTTTTCATTATTGTGCTTGTAAACTGAGCACCAAATGTTGCTCTGCTTATGTTTTGGTGTATACATGATACCATCAATAGCTGCCAAAAATGGCAACTGGCAGCCTCTATCAGACGCTGAGCTTCAAAATGTCATAATATAAGGCTTTTGCACTATACAAACCCTTCTAGATGTCAATATATAACTCTATTATGATTTACCATTGCAATTATACTGATTTGACAGAGTAAAGCAGATATATACATGGTTCAATGGTTCGAACCAGTTCAAACCCTGAACTGAACCAACCGAACCAGTTCATGCTAGTTCGGTTCAGTTCAGTTCTGGTTCGGCTACTAAACACTTGGTTCTGGTTCTGGTTCTGACAAAAATGGGCCCGAACCGAACTGAACTGAACTTCGGCAACACTATCCTGCAGCATGACTTGCACAATGCTCCAAATCCTCCGAGTCAGCAGCTCCTACTAGTGATTGGCAAGGGTAAACCCTCTATGCTTAGAGGCTAACCCTTACCCTTACCCTTCAAAACCCTTACCCTCATGAAGGGTAAGGGTTGGGGTTACCCTTCAAACCCTTGCCAAAATGGGCAGAAAATGGTGCTTTGAGTGCTTTTTCATTCAATCATAATGTCAGCCTTCTATTTGAGTAGCTTGCATTGATATAGAAAGCACTCACAACACTTGTAGCTCTATCTAGCAACACATCTGCTATTTGAATGCAAACCCCTGCCAGACAAGGGTTAACCTTTCCCAACCCTTACCCTTACCCTTCATACCCTTACCCTTAACCCTCCGAGGGTTAGCAAACCCCTGCCTATCACTAGCTCCTCACGCAAGCAACTCGAGTCTGAGTATGGCTGTTCTGTCACCATGTCGGATGACACGCCAGTTGAAGTGTTTTTCTTGGGTTTCAGCAACACGAGCGAAGACGAACACCAACTTGTGAGCAGCGGTATCATGATGCAACCCAACTTTTGAAAGCACAGAGTGCAGCAGCTTCATGAATTATGAGGCCTTGAGGACCCGACCTTAACATACTTCATCCTGGCTTTGTGAGTTTCAGAGTTAGAATGCCTACATTACTCATCTGACTCCAATTTCATAGGTGTACACATTGCGTCAGAATCTTGAGCTCATTAGCACTTCGTGCATTCAATGGGCATTTTTATTTGTACTGCGCTCCTCGCTAGCATTTTGTACCTGTCTAGGACTGCTAGCTCTCGAGCTATACACTTAGATAGGAAACGCTCAATTGACAATGACATGTAATTGATGCGGCCGCGCTCTTGGCAGGTGTGTTCTGTGGTGCCCTCCTTCACCTATTACCAATAGAGTATGACACAGAAGTGTTCAAAGAAGATGTACTTGCCTTCCTCAGGCCCTGCAAGCTCAGGCAAGTATTGCTGCGCTGTACTGGCCCTCCTCAGCCAGCACTGACCGACCGCCTCAGACGACCCGCGCTGTCTGTCAGACACACCCGGTGAGCTTCGTGCTCTCGCAGCTGCAGCCCGCATGTTGGACATGTGAATGCCGATATACCGTTAAATTCACAAGTACCTGGGGCGCGTCGTCGCAGCACGAGGAGGTCACAACGGCGGTGACTCTTGCGTCATGTTAGGGCTGAACGGTACCACTCGCCACGCAGAGATAGCTCCTCCGCAGCTCGGACGTGTAGCACGTTGTCCATGCGCTAGTATCGTAAAAGCACAATATATTTGCTACACAATCTAAATACAGCAGGTTCTCAGATCCTGTTATACTTTGAGTGTTGCGTCCAACACTTAGTGGAGTGTACAGGTAGGCCTATGTCCTCGCGTGTGCGTTGGTGTGCCATTGCATGGCCGCGAAGGAAAGAGGACATGGAAGGTGGGAGGAGCCGTGACACTAGACAAGGCGATGTGAGGATTTTGCCGCACCAGCTCCGCCAAATCGCCTCACGTCGAAACATGACTGTGACGTGTACCAAATTCTCCGAGAATTAAGCTTGCAACGGGGTCGGCTCGCTCAAAATATCCCTGTGCCATGGCCTCAAGCGGCAGCTCTCCGTTCGGACGGTAAATTCTTCCAGAGACGCTACCGTCGACAGCGCGTGGCGCGCAAGATCTTCCCAGCGGACTGAGGCCAACTCTTGAATTACCCTCTTCGCCTCCCTATATATCATCGTCTCTCGCGGCATCTCCAGCAGTATCCGAGTGATACCACATGCGCGTATATCCGAGAGAAAGCGAAACTGTGGAGGAATCCTGTCAGCGTATATTACGACAGACTTGTAGAAGGATACGCACAAATGACCTGATGGAAAGCTGTACCTTAGGGCACTCAAGGGCCTGTATGCACAAGTGCAGATCCTTAAGACCCCGCGGTGCCTCTTGTAGGGCGGTCGGGATCATTGGCCACTGCAGGGTCCGATCGGTTAACGAAAGTCGCAGGCGCGCTGGGCGGCAGTCGCGTAGAACATCTAAGAGCATGTTGGGTTCCGTTGTGCCGGATGCGACAGTGGCGTCAAGCAGCTCAACCTGGCTCTGAACCCCGAGCCGCCATAGGCTAAAGATCGGCCCTGCGAGGGAGTGCAGAAAAGACCAGTGCATTCTCTGTTGCAAACGTATGTTGGCAGCGCGCTCTAATTCGAACCTTTCGTTGAGGTCGTAGTTCAGATTGCCTGTGGGGTGGGAGAAAACGAGATCTCGCAAGTTGGGGAAAGCGGTACACATGACTGAGATGTCAACCTGCCGGCCTGACATCCACTGAAGATGGTGCACATTTGGGTATGTGAATCCAGGAGTGATACTAGGACCATCTTCAACAAGCGAGTGGCATGTGATCGATAGCTCCTGGAGGGACGGCGCAAATCGGATGAGAGTGGGTATAGGATCGAAGTCGAAAGACGACCATCTCGAGATCCGTACAGCTTCCAGCGGGGAGTTAATGACGTCAAGAAGAGTCGACAAGGGCTCCAGATATCGTTGCGTCCCGTCGGCAATCTTGAGGGATTTGAGCTTCGATAGGTACGCCAGCTGCTCTACAAATCGGCGGTGCAACCTGAGTTTCTTCCGAGAGAGACAAAACAAGGACAGTGCTTGAATGTTCGATGTGTGACGTAGGGTGTTTAGAAAATCAGAGAGCACGTCGTGGGCCGAGTCTCCGTACATGAGCGTGAGGCCAGTGATATGTGTGCATCGAATCGGATTGTTGATGAGATAGCGCCAAAGGGCAGCAGACGAGGCGTCCAGCGCTACGCGTGGAGATTTCAAGAGTAGGGGCAGTGCAAGATCGTGAAACGTGCGGCTCGTGCGCATCATGGACACCAAGTCCTTCTGAGCAAGATGCTCCATTATCAACGCGAGGACGTCGTAGTTGAGCTCAGGTGCCGCCGGCAAGTCCGCATGAGCCTTTGCTCAAAACATCATTAAGCGCAAACATATAGCAAGAACTCCTCTTACCGTATCCTTTCGGTCGACGGTGGTTTCACTTTTTCGCAGACGTGACAGCCGGCTGCTGATTTTCATCTTTAGCACGGCCGGCGGGATCATCCTAAGATGAATATTAACAGAGCTAAATAAAATACAAGTGAGGTTTCCGTACCAAACACACTCACCTGCACTGGGTCGCGCACGGAAGGTGAAGGCAAGTAGTAGGAGCTTGCTGGTGGGAAATCGACCTTTGTTTGTCCATGTTTGTACGGACCCTTCGTGGCGCAGTCTCGCCGAACTCGAACGCATATTCTTCTTGCCCTCACCTCCCATCATCTCCTCGTCCTAAGCACCTCCCGGAAATGCGGCCTTCCATTCTCTCCTCTGTCCCGGAATGCCTGCACGACCTGCATCCCTGCTGCCCATCTCCACGCTCAAGGTGGTAGACCACGTCGCAAAGGCACTCCGCCGCTCACCAAGACCATAAGCCCTGCGCTTTGCATTATGCGCAAAGGACGATAGACGACAGACGATTCCTTTGGCACGTATCATGTAAGTGTTGGTGCTCTGAGCGGTCAGTGCATACCATTGCGCTTCGTCCCGGGCCAAGCACGTCGGGGGAAAAGGATGGGTAGAGGTTGGGCATGCATATGGTGCGTCACTTCCCCTTTGTTTCGCGGGTATGTCACTGAAATCACCCCTCGAACAGTCTCTTTGCAGTCTTGTCCCGTAATATACCCCGCCGCCCATCACCGGTGCACCGATAGACTGCGACACAGAACTGGTCGATGAAGGCACGCTAACCCTCACACGCACGCCTCTGGCCTCAGCTTCCAAATGCTAGTACATGCGCTGCCATTGCCAATGCTGGACTACCCTCTTTGATCCTTCGCCGCCAGTAAACCACGCTCACAGCCAGCTTGGACCCTCCACCTCACACCAACCATGCTGCCTGCAAGACACCCGGCGAGCTACACACTCTCTCGCTGTAGCCCACATACCGGCACGCGGACGACGGCACACCGTCGAACTCACAAGCACCCAGAAGGCATCGTCACAGAGTGAGGAGACCACGCCCGCGGGTGACTCCTCACCCTCGTACCTGGTAAGCACCCACTGTGGGTCGCGACGGGCTCAGCAGGCGCCACCCAAACTCGGCTCCTGCAACCTTTTGGTGGAATACTGGTGTGACCGGGCCTGCCCAACGGGAATCGGGTTCTGGGGCCTGCAAGCACGCCTGCCGCGCTGCGCTTCCCGCGCGTTGTCCCACCAACGTTCTCGCCGCCGTTTGCCCTTGCGCCCCGTGTTTTTGTGGTGGCGGCTTCGCCCCAGTCCACCTTTCAAGTCCCCGTTCCGTCTCCAAAATCACCTTCGCTGTATTGTTTCTTCAGTGCGCACCACCATGTCCAGGCGTGCCGCACCACTCTCTTGTCCAGATTTTAGAGCTCCTCTAGGACTTGGATATGTTGTACATAGCTCATGTACTGGTATTTATAAAACCACAATGTATTTGTTACATAGTCTGAACTTGAATACAGTGTGTTCACGTCCCGCTTAGCGTACACAGTCAAAATACTCAGGTAGGCAAAGGAGCGGGCGTGCGCACTTGCAGCTCGTTTCTGTGATGAACGCGCGGTGGGCGCGTATTCAAAATGCGAGACGCGTCGCCGACGACCGAGGTCGATATCCGCCCAGGCGCACAAAAGTACGCTGCTTGCTTTCCGTTGCGGAGGCCCCCACACAGAGCGAGCGCTGTAATGTGGACGCAGGCGAGGAAAGGGGCTGAGAGGGCGGTGGTGACGCGGACGTTCGAGCTCGGCGCGGTTCAGGTGGCTTCTACTTACTTACAGCGTTGCCTAAGCAGATCTCGATTGGACGGATAGATAGCAAGACGTACGTTACTGTAAGGTGCTATACATCGCCGAAGGTGCATTTCTGCCCCTGTAATAAGTCGAAGGACAGCATCACTGGCGGGAGCGTCGAAGACGCAGGAAGCTGCTGAAGGCGCGCACGTCCCAGAAAGGGGTTCACACTCCGCCGGCTCTTGATTGGCCAACCGCCGCCAAAGCGCGTCGACGCGTCGAAGCGTCTTCTCACTTCCCATATGCCGCTCCAACCCGCCGACCAGCATGTTGTACGACACCCAATGGATCCAGTGCACACAGGGGGCACGAAGGGGAGCGGGATGGGACCGACGCGGTCTGGGCGGACGGCGGATACGTCGTCTACGCCGTTCACCTCCGAAGCTCCCGGGGGCCTGTCAAGCTCAAACCTACCGTTCGGCGCCCTGCAAACTCTCCTATCAGGTGTGGCGGCAGTCAAGCACGCATAACGTCACTGTCACCTCTCTGATTGTTGGTGACTACTTATCGTGGTCACACTCTCCTTGCTCATCCCCCGACTTGCATTCAGCGGCGTCGGCCCTTCCACCGATCTCCTCTCGACTTACGGCAACTTTCCGTGGTTGCAGATCATGGCCGCCGCGTTAACGGAGAACAGACCCGACATGAACACCTCGCGTCTCGCCTGGGAGAAGTCCTGGCAGCTGGACTTTGACCGTTTCTTTCACATGTGCACCCTACTGCCAGGCAACCTCTCCACTCTATTCACCAAGGAGACGGTAGCTACGAGGAACACAGACGACGCCGTCTTTGTGCTGGAGCAGGAAGCTCGCGTCGTCTGCAAACTGCAGCAAGATCTTGCCACGGACGCGGCCTCTTTCTTCGCCGTCGACGGATTTTAGCGGAACTGGAAGGCGCTCGCGCCGGCACGGCGAGAGGACGTGATCTTGGAGGGGATCGTGCGCACGATGCGCAGGCCAGAGATGGCGCCGCGGCGGGATTTCTGCCCAGATTCGACGTTGAAGCACTTAGCGGCCCGAAACGGCGACGAGTACCTGCGCATGCTGAAGTGCCTGCTGCCGTCCAGCCTACAGACCACCATCACGGAGCCTCTCCACGTGCCGCATCCGCTGGTGGATCGGCTGCTGACCGCCAGCCCGGCGCAACTCCGCGACCCTGGCTACCGGACGTTCTTTCGTTCGTTCAAGACCAGCCGCACGTACTTCTTGACCACAGTGCTGTACACCATCCTCCTTGCCTTCGTGTGTTTTCCTTCCTCTTGCTCTCGATGCGGAACGAACTAAATTTCCCTAGCATGGTGAAGAAGCCACCATGTCGCTGCCCGCCAAGCCGGGCAGATCCAAAGGCAATAAGCAGGAGATACGACTGGAAATACCGCTCGATCCCGCCGCCAAACGCATGGCGAATGCGGCAGCAAAATCGGACAAAGAGTTTGCAAAGGGGCTTGAGCACGTGTGCCTTACCTGCCGCTGCTCACAGTCCGAACTTCCTCCCGGCCAAAAACTGCTGGGATGCAGCCACTGCGGCAGGATCAAACGGCGCGTGTTTTACTGTTCGCGGTGCGTCCTGTCTTGAAGCGCTGATAAACTGGCATATGTTGATGTCCTTCCCAGCGAGTGCCAAGTGAAAGACTGGAAAAGCGGCGTCCCGTGGCCCCACAAGCTGATATGCGGCAAGCTGCTGGACGAAGACAAGTGGCAGGCCCTCCAGCGACAGGCAGAGCTGGAACACGCACCGCTACCTACGCCATGGCTCCCTGATGCAGATCCCTCCTACGAGCGTTCACCCGCGCTCTTGTACCAGCTCTCCTCCGTCGGCGTGGAGAACGACTACGTCGTATGTTTACACGCTGGGACTGACGTCTTGAAGGCCATCACTTACGCACGCTGTTACCAGCTCATAAACCCTGATCCCAAAGCTGATAATCGGGGCATTTGCCTCGTGCAGGAGCGAGGTGCGCCGAACGGCTACATTCTTTACACCACAGTTACCAACAGCTGTCAGATAAAATGGGCTTCCTCGTCTACCGGAACCGAGGCGAGACGCACTCAATCCACTGTACTCACCGTGACTAAGGCCTATTGCCCTCAGCGTTCCGCAACGGCGACAAGCACGCAGTGAACGCCATGCACGTCGTCCTTCGGCGTTGCGCGGACCACGAGGGACTCTCTCGGCGGCATGTACGCGAACAGCTCGAGGCCGAGTACGGCTTGCCCGTCGCCGTACCCGCCAACGAGCCGGTCGGCGCGATCGTTTGCCTGCCCGGCGACGTGAGCGAAGACGAACTGAAACTTGTGCACGACATCGTCCGGATGCAGACCGCCGCTTGGGATGCGAAAGCGACAGCATCGTCGTGAGACTCTGGCCGCCTGAAGCCCCGTTGACGCGGCTTGTACCGGCGTAGTGAGTCGTCGAACCACTTTACCTATCGCAGTTGTCTGATACCAAGCCTCTGAACGGAGATCTGTTCACTTGATATGAAAAGCTTGCTGACGCCTTGTATGCCCAATCTGCACTTGTATTTGTAGTCCGCTCTGCGCCCGTACTTCCTACCTACCTGACAGTGTTGGGACTTGAGTTGTACCGTGGCAAAAGAAGGCAAGATGTCTTAGTATGTGGAAACGTTGTAGCATTTGTTACCTAGTTAGATGACAACAAGGTCCTGCATGCCTACCATGGTTTAACTCCGGCTTGCTGGAACGCTTGCGTCCGCGCCGTACTTTTCGCACATCCTGCTCGCATATTATACTTTAACAACACGAATATGACGCATACATACATCACGACGTGGTCCGTACATTCTCTGCGCATGAGAGCCATGTGCCGCATCTGTGAAGCCTATCCGAACGGTTGGTGCACGCCCTCCCGTGCCATCGAAAAGCTTGAACACTACGCCAAACGCCAAAACGTCTGCGATGTGTACATGATTGGTACGTGCAGGCAGCTAGAAAACACCTCACATCGGCCTGCGTCGCATGCTTCCCTGAACTTATAAGCTGCATGTGCAAAGTAAATCAGGACGGAGAACAACGTAGATGCCCGAGCACATACATGATACTTTGTACCGATTTTGTATAGAATTGTCCTACAGCAGCGCCGCTGTCTCGCCCCTCCGCAAGATAGCACACGCCGTAAGTCTCAACGCCTGCGGCCTTCTCGAGAGGTTTTCCTATTCTGTAGCTGTGCTCCATCGTAGGTCGGAACCGTCCGGGCGCGCACACGCGTCCAGGAAGGCCAGGTCTTGAGTAGAGCCCGCGGCAGAGCAAGACAAGTGCGGCGAGGCCTTGGGTGTGCACGAGCCTCCGCGCCCGTAGACAGAGTCACGCTCTCCGGTACTCGGCACCGTGCCGCTTATCGGCGCTGCCGTGCGGGACCAAAGTCGGAAAGGGCAGGGCCAAGACGTCGGCCGAGGACGAGGTCCCAGAGGCTGTGCCGACTTCGGGTGGCCATCTCTTGACGGGAGGAAACAACAGCAGCTACTCGCGGTACTCAGTGATGTCCTGGCAGTCCGACGCCTTCGAAATATCGCAGCGCAGTGTGTGCCGCTAGTAGCTCTGTCGAGTTTGTAAAACAACACTAGTCAGTAAGGCTGCATAAATCGTGCAGAAGAAAAACGCACCGAGTGTCGTCCCTTGCGCACTCGAAGACTCGGCGGAGGGCAGAAGCAATGCGCATACATACACCACATGTTGTACTTGACGGCAGGCTCTCTTTTTGCGCTGCTCTATGTGCGTAGCTCAACAGCCTGTCACATCACAATGTCAGAATATCCGAGTAGGCAGAAGGAGCGAGCATCGAACGCACGACGCCTCCGTCACGGTGCTCGGACAGAAAATATCGGCGTACGCGCCCGTTTCAGTGTGCAGCAGAAGCGTGCCGGTAATAGGCACGCTGATGCCGCACGCTCGACGCGGGCGAATACGCAAAGTGCCGCGGGATGATCGAGGTCGACATCCGCGCAGGTGCACAAGGAGCACGCCACTACGCGTTAGGTCACGGCGGACCCATGCAGAGTGGTCGCTGTGACGCAGACGACAGCGAGAGGAGAAGGTGCGAGGTCCGCGGTGAACCGGTGACGTGTGAGCTCAGTTTGGTTCAGTCTGCTGCTTCTGTAGTGTTGCCTGAGTAGATTTCGATTGAATGAAGAGAGAGCCAGACGTACGTCACGGTGGTGCTATGCATCCCCGAAGGCGCATATATGCCCCTGCGACAAGTCAAAGGACGGCTGCACTGGCGGGAGCGTCCAACTTGTCCAAAACGCAGGACTCATCTGACGCTCAAAGAGGGTTCACACTCCGCCGGCTTCTGATTGGTCGACCGTCACCAAAGCGCGCCGACGTGTCTTCTCCAACCCCTCCATGCACTCCAGCCGCCGACCAGCGTGTATGGCACCACTACTACCGGGTATGGACTGCGAGGGGCGAACGGCAGGTGCGCCACTCCGCCATGTGTCCTTCACGCGTTCACGCCCTAGGTTGCACTCGAGAAACATGCAGCCGTCAATATACAAGTTTGTTTACTCAACATACACACCACACCTGGATGTTGTATTTGCTCGCATCACTGGGAGCGACGGGTCGCCCCTGCCTGCCACGCCGTCTGCTCTTCCACCCACCGTCCATACGGATGACCGCGAGACCTCCCCTGTGCGCGACAGCATCGGCCGGGTGTGCGAGCAGACGGGGCGTGCTTCGAGTGCCGGTACGCTGCCGGTCGCCCGCTTCTGCCCATCGCTCACAAGGAGCGCATATAACCTCTTGAAAGCCCAGTTCAACGTTCAACTCCTCACTCCCAGTGAGAAGTGACCAAAATGAGGTCTAGCGAGAGCCAACGTGGTCAAGCAGTGGAGTCGGATGGATGGGAATGCAGGTCGTAGGATGGCGCCGCCGAATTTGGACTAAGACTTAGCACCAGCAAACGAGATGCGTCGTAGTAAAACGGATGAGGCTTGGGCGTCTACGTCGATGGAGGGAGATGGACATCGTTTGGTAACGAGGCCCTGGTACCGCTGCAGCCGGTATTACCCTCGGTATATAGCCGTATCCATTTGTATCCATCCCTGTACAACGTTTTCAATTTCAATATGTCCATTTTCCTACTACAGCCTGTCAAAGCGACATCCTTCGTCCTCCAACACAGTAGAGCCCGTCCACAGCGCCCTCCATCTGCCTCCATCCACCACCTTCACCGGCATACAACCACATCAAGCCACATCCATCGTCCCCCTCCCACATTGGTATCCGCCTACTACCCCATCCGACCCCATCCAGCCGCGCTACCTGGCCATCCTCGGCACACCCTTGGATTCATCGCCGCGTCGTCATCCACGCCAGAAAGCATGCCTGCGAGAACTATGAGAACAAGCTGTGGTATGTAGTAGGATAGAATTCACCTTCGCGAGGGTAATGCACGTCATTTTTTCGATTTTCGTGCGTTCTTGCGTGTGGTCTACAATCAAAGCAACAGTCCGTCAGATACACAGGCATACATTGACGTACGTCTTAGCTGCATACCGTTTTCCCCTGTGCACGCTGCTCGTAGTCCTAGCGTGGTAGATCGGAGGCCATGAAGAAGTTAGTTGAGCGGGCGAATCAGCGTACATGACAGCGGACGCACCCTTTTCTCATTGCTGGACAGCTTCTCGTAGTACTCTTTGAATTCTTCGCATGTTCCCGCAGGATATTTCCCCTTCCATTCACGGCCACAAAGGCCGCTGCACATAGGTTAGTGAGGCCATAGTCACGAAAGGTTATAGTACTCACCGAGCTGTTGCATGTTCTGTTGTAGTGAAGAGCTTGCTCTTCTTTTTGTTCGTGTTCGTCGCAGGTTTCCCGGTGTCTTGCGACGCATCTTCATGCTTGTCTTGAGTAGCCTTGCCGCCTTTGTGGTGTTGTCCTACATCATCATTCCCAGTGCACACCGCCGGTACAGGCTCAGGCAATTTGTCCCCAGAGGTTTCAGCAGGGCCGACAACGAGCGAGTCCACGGCAGCGAGAAGGTCCAAAGAGCTAGGCATAGCATCAAGATCAGCGTCGTCGAGAGGAGTTGATACATTGGAGTCAGACGAGCCACCAGAGAGAACAACAGGCTGAGCACAGGCAGCAGGACTAGAGCGCGGAACCAGAGCGGCGTGCAAAACTCCGGTGCTAGACTCGGAGCCAGGGTCCATGGCGTCGCCACTAGCGGGGTTGTCGGAGCGTACTATCGTGTCGCCAGAAGCTGCGCCTGTTGGTACACCACCTCCCGTCGTAGATGTCGCTGCGTCGACAGATCCCGAGTCGGCCGAGTGCAAATTGACAGCTGGCCGCGCCGCGCCGTTGGGCACAGACGGTTCACGTGGGGTAACTGGCGCAGGAGTCTTGGTCGACTTCGAGAAGGTACTGGAGAGATGCAATGTTACCGCTTACTAAGTAGCGAGAATATACGAGCTTACAAAGGGCTCGCTACAATGAGTCGAGGCTTGGCTACACTCTTCTTTGCAGGTGGGGCACCATCGTTATCTTCATTTTCTGCGCGCCGCTTTCCGAGGACTTTCTCCGATGGTTGCACAGCATTGTAGTCGGTGTTTGCGGAATGACCCGTGGATGGTGGGTTTCTTGATTGTCACCTCGGTCTCCACACCATCTTCGAGGTCAGCCACGTAAGCTGCACTTGTCTCCAATCGCAGCGGCGCGTGGTTGTGGTATGTAGATTTGCTCACGACCTGCAGGACGCCGTGGCATTGGTCGTCGCAGTCGCACCGGAATATATGGGATTTGGCGGACATGAAGGAAATTGAGAAATGATGGAAGTGGGTTAAATGTAGTGTATTACGGGAGCGATTACAGGTTAAGACACGGACAGAAGTCAGCCGAGACAAGGAGCGGAGTGGTGAGGACGCAGGTCAATGTAGGAGTCGGAAGGTTAGACACGCAGTCGGTCGACGCGCGTACGCGCAGTCGAATAAGCGCCGGCGTTTGACTGCGTTTGATCAGGACGGATCGGACTAACGCTGAAGCACTGGGCTTGCTCTCGCTGGACCTCATTTTGGTCACTTCTCACTGGGAGGCCTCACTTCGCGTCCCTACGTACGACTCTAAGGCTTCCCTTTCGGCCAACGTGTCCGAGCTGTGGCAACTGCAACATCGTGGTTTCTGTCTGTTAACGCTTCACAGCTGCATTCACTATGCCTGCGCCCTCGGGCCTTTGCTTACACATTATGCCCAGCACATCTCCATCACCGATGTGGTGTTAAGACTTTGTGATGAATGCGGGTCCGTCGTACACTACTTCCACGCGTATAGTCGGCCTTTCGTCGTCATCCCCCGGAATGGCATGGACTCCCACGTCATAGGTCATATCCTGCACAACAGCGAACCATTGAACACCCGTCAGCTGCAAGCCCCTCCTTCTGCCGTCATGTACCCCCGTCGTCAGCCTTTTCCTCCGCGTAATTCCTCGCCACAACGCGTCGTCCCTCGTTGAAGAGCTTGGTCATGCCCATGCGATCTCGCGGTACGTCCCGCTTGTAGTCGTCTTAGTTTACTTATCTCGCTGGTTATTCTTAAATTTTGTTTTAGGCTACAGTGCGTTATCCATGTGTATTTCTTCCCATAGCAAATATTGAAAATCGCGCATGTTAAAGTGTAACCAGGATACTCACATAAGTACGTGTCCTTGGACGTGAGCGTGCTCCGCAGTTGCTCGCCTGCAGCACTTGGGTTGCTGACGACCTCGTCCTATTTATAGCTTACCGGCTCTGGAGAATGGAGGAGTGCCAACGAGACGACGCGTGTGCGAAGACCTATAGAGGGAGCCTCCGTGCAGCCGTCCGACCTGCGTCATGTTACACCCGTCTCGTGCTTTCAGTCCCCAGGCCTCCCTCACAAACCATACACGCTACGCGCATCAGCGGCGCCACTCGTCTTCTGTATGTATACGCCCCGTGTTTGCCTTGTCGATTATCTCAGCCCACGTGCCCATAGACCTTCGCCAAAGCCCGCCGCCGCCCGCCCAACCCACCGCTCGTGGTGTACATGTACCTAGTCGTACGCACTTTAAACCGCCAGATTCAAAACAAAAACAAAAACCCCCACCGCTCGCACGGCACCGACACGATTGCGCAAGGCGCTTCATCTTTGCCGCCAGCTCCTGTCTTTCGCGGCTCTGCACGCCCGCCACCAGCAAGCAGCGGCGCCGACAAGCTGTCGCCACGCACGACCACTCGCGCCGGCGCATGTCCCCACGTCTGGCTAACACCATAGCAGCCTTTCCGCCCCTCGTCTCAAGCGTTTTCCGGTGCAGCTCGTCCACCCTGGCGCCGCTCCACGATCGCCGTGCATGCCCCCACACGCTCGCCTGGGGCCGACATGTGCCCTGCACCTCACTATCGCGCCTCACACCGGCCGACGCGCGTTTTGCCACTCTACGCGCATGTATCCCCGCGGCCTCGCACACCGCGCTTCCGCTCACAGACCGCGCCACGCCTGCCACAAAACCGACGTGCTTGCCATGGCGCATCGTCTCCGGAACGCGCCGAACCGCTACAGCTCGAGAAGCCACACACACCATCCACCGCCGCCGATCTGTCTTTCGGATCCCGTGGCGTACCTTTGGCAGTCTCGCGTTGTCGCCCACATCTTTGCTCTGTCTACTCATCCCCCAGTCGAACATGTCTGTTTACTGCCGTAGCAACATGGTACTCATGTATTGTTCGAGAACAAAAATCACATATAATACGTCTCGGGCACAACGACAAGCACAAAATGAACCTAAACCTCTCGCCAAACGGACAGAAACACAACGCCCGCACGCGGTATGAGGCCAGCGTTCCGCGCTACACATAGCGTGCACCGGGTCTACGACGACGTACAACACACAAAAAAAATGCAGCCAAACCCCGCCCAGGAGGCCAGGGCTGCCCCACGGCATCAGTGACCCCTCCCGCTCGGCGCCGCTTGTACCTTGACAGCAGCATGGAGCGGAGCAGAGCCGAAGGCGCGCAAGTTGCGGTTCGCCCTCGTCCTTCATATGTCAGCGCTGAAGAGCCGGCGGGCAAGAGGACGGGCTGTGCACCCGTGCGAAACCGTCGCGCGAATGCATACCAGGGAAATGCGGAGCGTTTCAGCGGCCCGCCATGTCCCAAAAGCCCAAGAGGCAGTGGCGCGGGCTGAAGCACGCATTGGAGACGCGCCGCCGCCGCGCGGGCGATGTGTACACCGGCAACGCAGCGCGAGATCCGCCCAAGGGCGTGCATGTGGGGTTTTGCGGCGACATGTCGCGGGCCCGTAGGCCGCCTGCTGCAGATTGCAGCGAGTGCTAATCTGCCCACAGCGTGAGGGCACGCGTTCGACAGAGAGAGGCCGGAATGCTTGTGCTTAGTGTTGCCGAAGTTCAGTTCGGTTCGGCGGTTCAGAACCAGAACCGATGAACCGAACTGTGTGGTTCAGTTTGGTTCGGTTCTGGTTCGGCCTCTAGATAACTTGGTTTGGTTCTTGGTTCGGGGCATGGCTGTCACGCTCTGAACCAAGTTCGAACTGGTTCGAACTGTGAACCATGTATATGTTATGTAGTGTATTTGTACTGGGATTCATAGAGAAAAGTACATGAACTTACTTACTATAGCATGTCTAAACTATTTTTCATTGTTGTGCTTGTAAACTGAGCATCAAATGTCACTCTGCTTATGTTTTGGTGTATATATGATGCCATCAATAGCTGCCAAAAAGGCAACTGGCAGCCTCTATCAGACACTGAGCTTCAAAACATCATAATGTAAGGCTTTTGCACTATACAAACTCTTCTAGATGTCAATATATAACTCTATTATAATCTACCATTGCAATTATACTGATTTGACAGAGTAAAGCTGATATATACATGGTTCAATGGTTCGAACCAGTTCATACTGGTTCAGTTCAGTTCAGTTCAGGTTCGGCTGCTAAACACTTGGTTCTGGTTCTGGTTTGGACAAAAATGGACCCGAACCGAACTGAACTGAACTTCGGCAACACTAATTGTGCTTACTGTCGAAAAGCGTCCTCTGCAGGCAGTCGACGCGCTTTGGATGCGTGTCGGCCACTCGCCCCTGCAACGCAGTTCCGATGCAGGGCTGCAGTGCAGAGGGATCTTGAAACATCGTAAGCATCACTCAACGTGCAAAGCGTATGGACGTGAGCGCAGCACCGAGTATTGCGTGCAGCACAGGATATCCCGAGCACAATCCTTGGCTGCGCGCACGAGCTATCTCCAGGAGAAATGCTCCCGGGGTGTGCGCACGTGAGCATTTTCACTTGTGAATTGTCACGGAAGCGTACCTTCTGCTTGAGAGGTCGGGCGTAAACGCACTAATGCTGAGTCTTCCACGCTAAAGTCAACCCAAAAGGCGACAGATCAACCCCCAGTGAGAAGTGACAAAAATGAGGTACAGCGAGAGCCAATGCCGTCCAGCTGACTCCAACAGTGGAGTTGGATGGATGGGAATGCAAGTCGTAGGATGGCGCCGCCAAATCTGGACTAAGAGTTAGCACCAGCAAACGAGATGTGTCGTGGTCCGTCTTGCGGAGCTGTGTGAGAGCGCCGGATGGACCTGGTTGGACAGTTGAATGCACAGTGATTGGTTGCACTTATATCCACATCGCGACAGGGAAATATAGCAGGGTCAAACAGTATGCATTCACATCTAACAGATATGTACATCAGCAAAGTTGCATTGGCGCTGAGCGGTACTGACAGGTACTGATGAAGCCATCTCAGCGCGCTTCAGTCCCTTCAGTGCTGTCAGCGCCCGCCAGTCTCAGTAGTCGTTTTGAGCGCTCTCAGACGTTTTTGACCCCTCTTGCATCCGACTCTTGCAGCAAAGCTTCGGTGAGTAAACCATCATCATTCACGTCCAGCATAGATTATGAAACAAGAGGAACTAAGAAAATACAAAATCTAGTAAAACTCCGGCTTCAGCAGGGCTCGAACTTCGGTTCCAAACTGTTCGTCAGTGCTCTCAGTGCCCGTCAGCGCTCATCAGTCGTCAGCGCTTGTACGTTTTGCTGATGTACAAGCAAGCCTATTCTAGATCTAAAACTGGCTATTTAACCGAAATCCAACCACCTCCAACCGCCTCCGTCATCTACTGCAACCAGCCAAGCTCTGGTGTTTGCGCCTGCTGCGTCCCCCGATGTGAGCCCATTCTCCCACAGTGGTGCTGGTAGATTGCATCGGCTGCGTTATCGTTGTTCTTGTCGTTGTCGTGACCAAGACAGCTGCCATCCCACTCAGCAACCTGGACACACTCTGCACAATCCTGTAGTGAGCGAGGCAAGACATTTATTTAGTGAATGATATGCGTGCCTGTGGGGGCGCCATGCGCATATTTGCGACCCTCCCCAGATATAAGCGTGGATAATAGGGACAGCACAAGGTCTCTGAATACTGTGGTGAGCACTGCAATGAAGCCGCAGTAGGTATACAACACACCGTGAAGCCTACGCTGACCAAACAGCTCTCCTGACGTCACACCCGAAAGCTGGTAGCCAGTAGTATGGTAGAATCCAGTCAAGTCAGAGCAAGTTTACACATACGAAAGGCAAGACCTCTCACCTGTGCAAAGAGATTTGCGGTATGTGTGACTCATGGTTGTCGACTGAGACGATGGGGGAGAGGACAAGGATACCCGTCACTGCATCGAGAACGCGTGCAGGTATAAGACGTCCGGGCGATGCCGCACTCGGTTCGTGCACGAACAAGCGCCAGTCGAAGGGCCGGGTCGAGCGCAAGCATGCATGAAGACGGCTAGGTGCATGCGCGCACACGCACATAGGCTGCACTTGCATGCTTGGCTAGGGGAGGGAGGGAGGACATCGAAGGCAGCTGGCCATGGGAGAGTGCATCGAAGCCCAATCAAAGCTCAGCAGGCCCATGAATAAACGCCGGTGTTGCACTGTGCTGGCTCTCGCAGGATTGGACTAAGACCGCTTGACCACGTTGGCTCTCGCTGGACCTCATTTTGGTCACTTCTCACTGGGGATCAACTGTGAGAGCTGTACACTCATGTTTTCCGAACGCTGGCCGAAAGTAGTTTTTCCTGGGTAGAGTACAGTCTTGAACCGGTCTATGAGACACCCAAATTAGTGTGTACTCTGGGGGAACTGGATGAGGAGATATCCTCAGTAAAAGTAGCGGGATGCAAACTTGCGCACATCATATGTGTCTACAAATATAATTGAGGGGCATGAGCGAGAATCTATCTTGCCAGCACAATGCCGAGCGTGCAAGTCTGCGCATAAGGCACCCCAGTCCTTGCAACACCCGAAAATGGCTCTGATGCCCACGTAAAAGGAAATCGATCAAACCGTGGCGCCACTTAGCGCTCCTCGCACATCTTGTCGTCGCTGTTCTCCTCCTCGCTTTCCTCGTCGTCTGCGTCCTCTCCTGTGTCCTCATCTACAATAATCTTGAGTCTCGGCACTGGTTTCAACAACCTCCCGGTCAGCTTCGGCCTATTTCGGTGTGCGCTGCCAGACAAATGCCCACGTGGACCGTATTTCAAGCGCTTAAGCAAGCTCTCGCTCTCGTCCACTTTCCGACGTCGGATGCCCGGCACCACAAACCACTCATTGCCTTACCTCCAGAACTAGCGGGATTCACAAAGGATAGCTACGAGGTACATTAAATGAGATCTCCGAGTGCATGGACTGTCTACCTGATTTTTGGTGTAGATATCAAAATTGGTGTATGTGATCAAAACTGGCCTTTTCGCCCCTACACAAGCAACAGTTCGACGTAGCATTGTGAATCGCTGGTGCATTGAAGGTACATTGACTAGTACTACTGTACATTTTTTTTGTGATTTTATAAGCCCGAGAACGAAAGTTTTGAGGTGTGTTGCAAGGAGTGGTGGTGTCTCAAGGACTGGTTGAAGACTGTAGACAGAATCAACTTGAAATATGGCGAACGGTTACGCGTCTGCCGAAAGGCTCATGGGCGTGACGGCAGAAGGCAGGCGGTACATGACCGTCACAATTGATCCGTTGTAGCCATGACGGTCACACATGTTCAACGTGACCGCCTCGCGTCGAGCTGCATCGGTCATTCCGAGTCCACCGAGCACCTTTCGACTTACAGCGACTTCGCGCAGCCTCGTTATCACGGCATTCGTTATGACAAAAAATAGGCCCGACATGAACACCTCCAGCGCAGCCCGGGAGAAGTCCTGGGAGCGAGACCTGGAGCTTTGCTTCGATACGTACAGCCAGCTCCCAGGCAACTAACTGCCCTTTTCACGGAGGAAATGTTGGCGCTAGTGGATCTAGAGGCAAGCTGGAGGCCCGGCTCACGGATCCCGCTGCCAAGAGAATTGCAAGAGAGACGGGAAAATGAAGTAGAGATTTGGGGACCTTCAAGAACTTGGAGCATGCATGCTTCATCTACGCGCTCCCATAGTCTAAGCTTCCTCCTGGCAAGAAATTGCTGGGGTGCAGCAAGTGTAGTCAAATCAAACGGCGTATCTGCTATTGCTCATGGTAAGTCTCCTCTTGTAACGCCATACCGGGCCGTAGTCATGCTTTTCGTAGCGAGTGCCAAACGAAGGACTGGGAAAGTGGCAAGCCCTGGCCTCATAAGTTGATATGTGGAAAACTGCTAGACGAAGAGAAGCTCCAAGACATTCAACAGCAGGCACAGACCCGAAAGCCCGCCCCAACTACCACGCCATGGCTCCCGGACGCAGATCCTTTCTGCAAGCGGTCACCTGCGCTCCTACATCAGCTCTCCTCCGTTGGAGTAGCAAATGACTATATCTTGTACGTCCAGCATTGTAATCAATGCCTCGCAGCTTATTAACGCTGCTGCAAGGTCATACACCCTGACCCAATGCTGATGATCCAGGTATTTGCATTTCAAATGAGCATGGAGGTACGTTCGTGTAACGGATTCACTATGCTATAATTCTAAGCGAGTGCTTCCAGACAAAGTCCGTTTCCTAATCCACCGAAATCGAGGTGGGGCATACAATCCGCTTGTTGTGCTCTACATGACTAAGACTGTTATCCACAGCTTTTCGCAACGGCGACAAGCGGGCGGCGAATGTGGTGCACGCTTACGTTCTGTCTGGTTTGCACCATACCGGAGTCTCTCCGCTGCACCTACGCAAGCAACTCGAGTCCGAGTACGGCTTCCCGATAGCTGATGTGGACTACCGGCTGGTCGACGTGCAGACCGGTGCTGTGAGCCGCAGCGAGCTACAGCTTGTTCACGATACCATCAAGATGCAGGCCGACTGGTGGAATGCGAAGAAAGCGGCGTCTGCATGAGGACCCGGCTGCGGCAAGTCCCTTCGATGTAGTTCATCCCAACGTCGTGAGTTGTCGCGCCATGCTACCTATGCCAGTCATCTGATTCCAAGTCCGGAGGATCACGCGCTTCATGTAACATGCTTGAACCCACCGACGCCTCGTGCGTTCGATGTATACTTGTGTTTGCAACAGCAACGTTGATTATTCATGCTCTTACCTGGATACAATGTGCTCGGCACGGTCTGTCATACAGGTTGCGAAATATCCTTGCACATGATGAGTGCCCATTGTATTCCCGTAACTGCGATCACGGAGGATTCTATACACGCATCCGACTGCGGTCGTTTACGTGAACGCACCCTCAGTATCCCGGGCCCTACTTATCTCGTGTTGGCATGCGAGCCGTCTCGTCTCACGCACCCCTGCATCAATGCAGGAAGACATGGCAGACGTCAGCCTGCCCCACGTTGTGCCTCCGGACAGGTCCCGGCCTGTTCATGACATTGACAGTCGCATCTGCGATCTCCACCATCAGGCTCTCGTCCGGGCCATTCGAGTGATCCCGCCAATTTCACGCGCTGCTGTGTCTTCGATCGCTCCGTTTCTGTGAATGCCCTCGGACATGACCGTCGCCAGTCCCGCGGGCTGAGGGACCCACGTAATCACGTTTGAAAACTTTGCGTTGAGACACTCGCAAGTTGAGCACGAGACGCATTGATTGGTGGGTATTACACTACTGCAGACAACATCTCTTCGAATAGTACACTAGGCAGCAGACAGAGGCGTGTATAAAAAGCAAAGATTAGAGCAATGGTAGGTATAAAGGAGCAAGCATCGAGACACAAGCTCGTGGAAGAAGACGAGACAATACCTAGGTATACGATAGATGGCGCGAGCAACGCGAGACATAAGAAACAGACACCGTCCCGATGGTCCAACCGCCACCCCAAGCAAACAGCCGTCTAGGCCCTCATTCCAACGGAGACTCGTACTTGATCTCCACTCCCAGGTGATCCAACGGAAGCTGGTGACCGTCCGCGAGGGGATACGCTCCCTGCGGTGGATGGTGAGGATACGCCTGCCCATCCATATCCAACGCCAGGCGATCCAGGTCCCCGTCCTGGAGAGCCATGTCCCCATCGTACACCGGCGACGGGTAGTACGGGTGAGCGTGCGGCGGACTGCGGCGAGCCACCTGGACCTGCGCCCGCGCGTACTCGGACATCTGCAGGAGATACGCCTCTTCCTCCGACTTGCGCCGCTCGAGCTCCCTCTGCGCGTCCTGGAACCGCTGGTGCTCGGCCTGGCCCTGCATCTGCAGCTGCCGCAGCTGCTCCTCCTGCTGGCGACGCAGCTCCTGCGAGTAGCGCAAGGCCCCGAGCTCCGGCGTACCCGCCATCGAACGCTGCTGCTGCAGGTGCACCGCCTGGGCGTGCGCGTGGGGATGGTGTGCGATCGTAGAGGGCGAGCTGCTGAGCACTTGCGACGATCCCCGACGATGTTGTGGGCCGAGATGCACCGAATGCGGCCGATGCTGCGCCTGGTAGTGGTACAAGTGCTCGAGCTGCTGCTGGTGCATCGGTGTCATTGCAGAGCTCCATGACGGAGAGCCGTCGAGACTGGGGTCGAGACTCTGAGCCGTCGTCGTCTGCGCCAGCGGTCCGTGGCCGGCTGCGCCCAGCGCTGCTATATGGGCGTACATCTCCGGATCGGCGGTAGTCATCCCCATCGTCGTCGGATCCTGAGTAGGGTCGCTTGCGAGGATTGGCGTACTCGGCGTATGGTGCATCGGCGGGGAACGTCGCTGAGGAGGGCGTGGAGGAGGTGGGTGCGTGGAAGGAAAAGGGTGAGTCGTATGAGCCTCCAACAGGTGACGTTGGTTCGTCTCCTCCGTCGTCTCCATGCCGGCTACGGTATACGGCGCCATGATCAGCTCCGGCGAGTCGCCGTCCATGCCCAGTGGCGAGCGATAGGGATAGGTCGGGGCGAGCTGTGACCAGTGGGGGTAGGGTGGGTCCAGATCCGTAATAGTAGGATGCGGGAGCTGTCCCTGGCCGAGTTGCTGTTGAGGGTCGTCCACCGCGGTAGGCTGCATACGGACCTGATGGGGTGGGTAGGGGTAGTATGTGTGAGGATGTGAGCGGTACTCCGAGCTGCTCGCGCTGCTGCGGGACGAAGAGCGGTGGGGCGGGTGGCCGTGCGTGCGAGAGAGCGAGGGAGGGAGGGAGGGATGCGGGGACGACGGATGAGATGGGTGGGAGGGGTTGGTTTGCAGTTGCAGGACGGCTGCTAGTTCCGGGCCGACTGGAGCTACCGGCAGCGTTTGGGATATCGGGGAGACTGAAGCTGAATGGGGTGGAGGAGGGGCGAGAAAGGACTGGCCGGGATGTTGGGCGTGTTGGTGATGGAGAGCGGCTGCTGCGGTGGATGATGCTGGGGGACACGAAAGGACTGGCCGGGGTCACGAAAGGAATGGTGGTGTCCGCGGTCGAGGGTGGTCCATCCTCCAGAGGTCCGAAACGAATCGTCTCCGCCCTCGTAACCAGTGCTGGTACCAGGACGCATCGACATGGGTAGTCCGTCTTCCTGCTTGATGGACATGGCTGGATGTGTGCCGTCAAGAGTACTAGTCCCAGCGTTAGCCGCAGCGGCAGCTTGGGCTTGAGCGCGCTTGCCTCGAGGAGCCCCCTTTCCAACGGCGGTCATCGTCGCATGCAGCGACGTGAGCTCTTGCATCATGTGCTCATTCTGGTCGAGCTTGTCGGCGTGAACGGTCTGAGCATGCTGGCGGAGATTGTCGAGCCGAGAAAATTGCTTGCCGCAGTGGCATGTGAAAGGGCGTTCACCAGTGTGTTTTCTACAAAGAAAGGTGGGTAAGTAATGTTATTTTGCGACGTAGCGAGGCGAGCAGGAAACAGTGGGTGTATGCGCGTGGAAAGTGGGAGGAGAAGCGTCTCGAATGACCCGCATAGCAGTGCGTCTACAACGTCCCGGAGAGTGTCCGGTGACGTTTGCGACGTTTGCTCTTCGTGTCTTGCGCTGCTCTGAGGCAACCTCGTCCTTTGCCTCCAAGTCCGACGACCCCTGATCGCAGAGTGGGAGGAAACATGAAATGGGGGAAGGGCGTACCTGATGTGCCTGGCAAGGTGCTCGCTTCTGCTGAATACCATGCGACAGTCGCCGTAACCTCTGCACTGAAAGGTCTTGGCGGGAGCGGGACGGTACCGCTTGCTGGCGCCAGATACGCTTTGGTTCGTCGTCGTCGGCGACGACGTGGGCGGCTGAAACAGGGGCTGGGGCATGTGGGCCACGGCGGCGGCCATGTCTGGGGAATGCGAGGAGCGTTGAGGAGAGGGCGTCCTGTCGCTGTAGTCGACGTCCGCAGGGGACTTTTCGTTGTCCATTGACCGTCGAGGCGGGGATGCACTCAACCTAAAAGGTGCCTGGCAAGCAGCTCAATTAAGCAAATCAGGCACTCCCAACGAGCGGAGATTCAACCATTCCTTGCGAGCGCCCGTACCGAAGAGCCGGGATTCCAGGCACGGAGTGCGCCCGGTTCCGACGATCTCAGATCCTGGCTGTACCCATCCAGGCCAGTGCCATCAAATGCGCCAGGCGGTTCGCTTTTTCGTGCCCGAACCGATCCGTGCAGATCGTCCGCAACACAACACCTTCCTCTTCTGCTGCTCGTGGCACCCACCCATCTGCCCACGTGAAACCTCGAGATCATGATCCTTTGTCGCGGACGGCATTCTGCCCAACAAGCTCGCCTACACACCCTCCACTATCGGGCCCATCTCAATGTCTCTCCACAGTACTCACTAGATACGTGTCGGCTCCGCCGACAAAAAACCTTGGGTTTGTACAGGTGTAAACGTGTGCTGATTAAGCAGGACGACGGTGAGGAAGGGAGCGGCCGTGGGAAAGGATGGGCGTCAGGCAAATGCCGGTAGGACGAAAAGTGGCTTCACATTAAAGGTTTCACAGTTACCTTGCAAGCAAGGTGATCTTGGCTCTCGAGAAGGAGCAACGTTGGCAGCTGTGGTGTATCGCCGGTTAGGAGACATAACGACATCCCAGCCACACTCGTTCCGGAGCTGTTTGCAGTCCGTAGCGCGGAACAGAGCCCAGAGCGGGGCTGTCTTCTCAGCCATGTATGTACAGGCCGCATCTTCCCATGCCCAACTCTGTCTACCGATGGCGCCGCTTCACTTCCCAAGATGGCCATATTTCGACACCATCAGACATATTCGACCAATCACCGCGCTCCTCTTCGTGGCGCTTTCTCGCGTTCTGGGCCGCCGTCCTATCGCTTCCCGCCCGCCCGACCTAACCCCCAGCCCATCTGCTCGATACCTCGCCGACGTCTCTCATGCTCCTTACGTGACCACCGCCTGGTCTTGTTCTCCTTTGCACACTTGGCTTGTCCACTCATCACCCAGCCATCCAGACGGAGTCCATGCTGGTAGCCGCCCCGCCTGCCACGTACACCTAGGCCAATCCACCGCTGGATCCGCTGTGCGTCTTGCACTGAATTCGCCGTACGCCCTGTGCGCCGCAGACCGCTGATCACTGTCCAAGCGTCCTCGTATGTACCCCGCGTTCCCCGAACGGCCCCTTTACGCCAGCGCGCTCCGTCGTTTGGTGTGCCCCTGGAAGCAGTGTCCCAGCGGGCGAGCATCAGCGCCTGTATCACCCGCTAAGGCGCATCACGATCGCTTTAGTCTTAGTGCGTCCTTGGTGTGTCCACCCACCGCGCCCGAGCCGCAATAAATCATTCTCGCAAATTTGCACCAGTCAGTATGAGACATCAATGTATCCACCGCTAGCTTACCACGTCGCCCAGAGCTCCATTTCGCAATAAACCAGGTGTTCCATGTACAAGTGGACTGCGAACGGCGCGGATGGTGTTGGAATCGCGAATACGCCGTCGTTCTTCCGCGTCGGACACCTCGGGTGAGGGTCACATGCTAACCCGTTCAAGATCCTATCTCCCTGGGCAGCGCATGCACCGTACCGATTGCTTACGGTGGACGCAGGAAGATTTGTACATGGACATGCAAGGATCGCCTTGCTGGTTGTTTGTCCCGCCATGTCGCGGAGCTAA
Source organism: Terana coerulea (assembly GCA_024811115.1). Taxonomy (NCBI): domain Eukaryota; kingdom Fungi; phylum Basidiomycota; class Agaricomycetes; order Polyporales; family Phanerochaetaceae; genus Terana; species Terana coerulea. The sequence continues at coordinate 64,013 of JAKOGH010000248.1, forward strand.
GCATCGCACGGGTCTAGGCTCTGCATTCTGCCTGCTGTCTGTCAGCCGGTGTGCTGTGCACGCTAACGCAGCCCGTAAAGTCTAGGCCCGTTCATCTTACTGTAGACTGTCCATGACCATACTCTATGAATGCGACGCCTGTGGTGCAGACTCAGTCGTCTGTGGCGACGACGCAGACCGTCGCAGTTCATTTAGATCGGTATTTTGGGCATCAACGGGAACTCGAAAAATCTTTTTTTTCCAGATCGGGAACGGGCGTGGCCTCCCGTTGGGCCGAAGGGCTCGCGTGGGGGAGGATGGGCGAGGCAAACCTTGATTCTGCAGCTCTGTCAAAGGGCAGGGTTCTCACTGTCTGTGCCTGTCTCCGTTGCTTGTCCCTGATCGCCCTGGGGTGGGCCCAAGGCCGTCGGGGCGCCACAAAGCCCATCGCGTTCCTGTCCGCTTGTGCGTACAGCTGCCCGTCCGCGGCTGACAACGCAGCAGCCCGCCGGACGCATTGGGCGTGCGCGCCGGCGGCAGCGATCGTGATCGCAGCGGGGCTCCCAGATAACGATCGCATCGGAGCCACCCAACGGCAATATTGCCATCGGCGTTCTGCCCTCCCGAGCCCGCGCTGTCCTCCGTGGACAGCCACGGACATGGCTGGCCCTCGCGCCCCCTGCAGCCATGCCAAAGCCGCGCAGACGACAGCCGCAGGGCCACGAAGCACAGCGGCGTCCTCGGGTGCGTGCGAACGCGGGGAGCTAAGCAGGAGAAGCCAAAAGAAGCGCCGGGAGAAGTAGCCGGCTCCAGACCCTCACTGTCGAGCTGAAACCCATACGCTGCCACGCATCCATTCTCTCTTCATGATAAATTGCACTCTAAAACATACGCGCACGGTACAGTGGAACGCACCCACAACGGGAGCAATAAGTCTCGTCCACCACCTCCAAGATACGAAAAGCACGCACCCGGTGGTGCAGTCACCGGACGACCTGCAAAACAACATTGAGGCGGGCGGAAGGGCTTGCACATTTGTGACGATGGCGCGTTCATTCGGCAGAGTGAGGTGGTGCGAGTGTCGCAAACGGTTGGCGTTGTCATACAGTACACTGGACAAATGGCAGACTGCCGAAGTAACTTGAACGCGACTACAACTGTACCCGCGGCGGGGTTATGCATCCGTCGGATAGACTCCGTGTCCCAAGATAACTTCAATGAATCCATACCGTAAGGTTCAGCGTGCAGACATCCCGACTTTCCCTCGTCACGTCGATTTGTCGTCGTTGCCTGCAGGAACCATCCGCCCAGCAAAGAAGCGGTCGGGACACGCACTGTAAAGTGCCCCTGGTCAGCGACTGCATCGCCTCCAGGGTTCTGCGCACACACCTTGTCCCGGTAACGCGGCGGCTGACTGAGATCCTCTGTGCCTCAGGCTGTGGATGGCTGTGAAGGAAAATCCGTCCACTGTGGTGCGCTAGAACGCTACGCCGCGCCGCCTTCCGCTCCAAGTTCTCCGTGCGGCAAGGCCTGGGCCGCGCCAGTAGGCTCAGCCGCCCCCAGCTTCCACTGCAATTCCTCGGCTTTGGCGGACTAACGTTGCCTTCTCGCTGTGGACGGCGGTGGACACGATGTAAGTGGCGTGGAGTTCGAAGCGAGCCGACGTATTCAGCGGGTGCGTGTGCGGCTCAGGCTGATCGCGGTCCCAGCCGCGCCTTCTCGCACCATGGTCGTTCTAGGCATGGCGCGCGAAGTCGGCCAACCAGGAGGACCGACTGGGCAGCGTCGCTCGCCAGCGACAACGTTCGAGGCTAGTCCCAGCGGGCGTTTTGCGCCTGGAACGCCGCAGATCGCTCGTAAGCGGCTCGGCCTCTTCCTGAATTTCATGCCCAACGCGCAACAAGGGCACACCCTGCGGGGTTCATGTGAGCTCCAAGTGCCTGTCCGCCGCATCAAAACCATGTGGACGTACGACAAATGGCCCGCGAAGACAGCGGGCGAGCTCGCGACGGGTTTTCACCGCTAAATGCTTCAGGAGCTGAGCGAGAGCGTGCGTCCCTCGCGCAGTGAACGCTGCCCCTGCGACGCAGCTCGGGTGGGAGGTGTCGACCGCGCTGCCGTACGCAGACCGCCGTTCTGCTGCAGCCGCAGGCATGCGCAAGACAAATACGAACCAGGAAGCGATCACAGCCCGCGCAGGAGGTCTGCAAGCGCTGCTCCGCCACCATCGCAGAGCGTCGCCGAAAGGGTGATCGAAAGGGGCCGGGCACGAATTTATCACGTCCATGCCAGGTGATCCGTCCCTTCGGTAACCGAATAAGACTTTGCTATCGGTCGATCTGCCACAGCGCGGTCGCCATGCTCTTCCCCAGCGGGTCCTCGACACTCCCTCCCAGCCGCCGGAAGCAACCTCTCGCCCCACACAGTCTTCCGCGGCGGTCGGCTGCGCCCACGGAAGAAGCTGAAGTCGACGATGAGTCCAGCGGTTGGAGGGTGAGGAGGTGATAGGCAATGTGAACCTGGGCAGATAGTCGGTTATCGGGTGAGCCAATGGCGACTCGTCTCCCTATGCTAACTTGAATAAGGAACAATGTCAGATCACGCAGCCGTTTGAACGGGAAGACGCGCACCTCATGGACGGCCACGACTCTATTGCCGTCGAATCTAAGCGGAACGAGAACCCCCACAAGGGCCCGCGAGGCGCGAAGCTCTGGGCGGATTGAAAAACGACGACACCGGCCTATTCATTGGTGCGCAGGCGGCCGTTCCGTCTTCGCCCTCTTCCTCCAAGGCAGCCACGGAGATGACCAAGCGTGTTCGGCCGCGGTGCAAAGCGAACCGATCCGTTTCGCACGACGACTCATATGCGACGCTGCACGGACGATCGGGAACACTTGCCCCATCGTCTGATCCCATGGGTCCCCGCCGGAGGTTCACGTCGCTAAATTAGCTTGTCGACAGCACCCCATCTCGTGGCATGACGGTTTGAGGGTACGTGGTAGCACCGTTTTGCCATAATTGTGTCGTTCCAGAGGCTAATGCACCCCGGAACACACAAGGCAGGCGACGTTATCACCCACGTCGTGTCCAACCATGATGGGTTCTGCCAACGACAACGCGTGATTGGACCCTAGACGGAGAGCGCGGATGAGGCACTTCTGATAAGAATGGCGTGGCGGACGCACCGACGCCACTTACTCTGTCCCTCGCCACGAGTTGTCCCGGCGGAATATGACGACGTGCGGCCGCTCGCGATGATGTGCAGACGTCGGTAGGCACTCTGGCTGGGCGACTCTGTGCGGCTTCGATCAGTCAGCCAGGACCGCGGCGTCATTGCAAGCGCAGAGGTTCGTGAACCAGAGGTCCGTGCGCTATCGCTTTGGAGCGCACTGCGGAAAGGTGTCGACGCTGGGGACAGCCGTGTTAACGGTGAGGTAAGTCTAACCACGGTGTCAGCTCGTGTGGAAGTTTAACTGACGGAGAGGCCAGATAACATACGTAACTGGGGTCATGAGCAGTCTCGGAACGCAGCAGGAGGCTTCTGCTTTAGCCTTCCCGTGTGACGTCGCTCGATGCTAAACTGTGTTTGCTGCGGGTCTCGTCAGCGGTCCGCAAGCGAGTTCTCTGTCATCCAGAAGGCAAGTGGGATATGGAACGCACATACTTATCGGTCGCTTTCTGCGTAACTGACAGAGGATAGGCTCAACCTCGAAGGTTTGTGAAACATGAAACCTGTTCTTCAGATGTGTTGAAGACGACATGTGAGCGTGCACTTTCAAGCCATTGAATCGACACTCACCAAATGCAACGAATCCAGGTCCACTGCGTTTGCACGCGGGGGACTGGTCCACCGCAACGATGCAGTACCAAGTTACCGCGACGGTGTGACGCACGCAACTTTGGCCATGCACGAATTGTGAACGGAGCCCGCCGTACGACCAGTGGGACTGGTAGTGGCAGCAAGTTGAAGAGTTGGGCTCGCCTGAAGGAGAGTCGTCGAACGTCAACATGGGGCGCCACGAAGGAGTAGCCACCGTGGATCCACTGTGGGCGTCTGCCCAGTTCATCTCGGGTTGCTCCAAAGGAGGTGAGGTCATTATTACAAGTACTGTTTACATACCACCATGGGTAGCAGATGCGAAAATTTGCCTTGCATCCACGTCTCGTTCAACGCTCCTTGCTTCACAACGACTCCGGAGCCTTCGACACCCAAGGGTCTTCCTTGCTTGGTTACTGAGAGATCTTCTTTTCCCGGCTGCGAGCCTAGCCAGAGGACGTGGTATTCAGTGTCACCCAGCGAGTCTCAGTAGTGAGCGCAGCACCGTAGACGATAAAGCACAGATTGTTTGCACGAGCGGCCTCAGGCTGAGTCCCTGGCAAACCAGCTCGAAGCCCTCTGGCGCCAGCTTCCCGGTCGGACCGGACCCGACTTCGGAGCTGATGCGCCTGATGCGCCATCACAGCTCAAAACCTTAACGCCAGCTTCTCCAAAGCTCGTGCAGTGTGCAGTTGACACTCTCCCCCGATCTATGCTTCCAAGTTACATTCTTCCAAAGCGTCGACGCTTGGCTCTGACGGAAGGCTGACTCTGGGTACTCATGAATGCCCTATCTTTCTAGGCGACTAGCCTGTTGAACTCGGAAAGACGGTCCCAACTCAAATGTCTAACGGTGTCGTTGATGCGCCCATGCTCAGACTCGTGTTACCAGGAACGAATACACCCACACTACTCATGCAGCGGCACACACAATGAGTACAGCCTCAGACTCGTGCTCCCGACTGCCCGAAAGAGATGTGCACGTATGATGGTCAACCGTTGGCGTCGAAGTATCATGTTGGGACCCAACATAGCATGATGTGAGTGCTGGTAGCTAAGTACCTCCACCTCATTCTCCTTCCTCCCGTTTTACTTTTCCCCGAGCCGACGTACTTTGCGTACTATACTTCCACTCTTTTCCACCCTTCATTTGTTCTCCTTCCGTCGTTGGCGTGCAGAGGTGTCAGCACGTTCTCGATCCATGCCCTTAGTCTTCCACATTACCGACCAGAACATCTCTCACGCATGAACTTCACGCTAGACGACACAGCCTCACAACTCGACTACTCTATCGGTGGATGGTCGAGTCAAGATGACGACCGGTTCTTTGAAGGGACCTACCATGCTGCAACATTCACTACGACTACGGACCGCCCTACGCTGAATATGTCAATAGATGGATCGGCAGTGTACATCTTTGGGTCGAAGGGCCCGAGTCATGTACGCCTGCTATTGACCTTTTCCTCTCGAATGACACTGACTTCCTCGCAGGGGAGCTACCAGGTTCAGTGCGACAATGTCGTCAACATCGCGCTATCCGCCAACGCTTCAGAAATACAATTTCAACAGCTTCTATTCAGTTATACCTTCAGCACCTCTATTCCGCCACCTCATTTTGTCTCGTTGACGGCTATCCTAACCGCTGAAGCTTCATGGTTGGACGTGGACTTTGTGACAATTGCTGGGATCGGGACGTCTTCGTGAGTTTGTTTTCGTCACTCAGACGTAATGACAGCATCACTAACTGCGTGTAATCCAAGGGACACCTCCACATCACTATCTTTCGCGAGTCTTGTGATGCCTCCTTGGTCTACCAGGTGAATGCCTGCATTCTTGCATACGCACCGAACTCAAGCTAACAAGACGACTCGGAACCAGCCCACCTAACGTTTCACCAAGCCCAACTGACGTTTCGTCATCTTCTTCACCTGCGGAGAAAGCGGCTGTTCCCTCGTAGGTCTAGCCAACACTTTACTGCATGCATGCGCACTGATATTACTGTTGTCATCAGTTCCACCTCTCAAAGCGGCAAATCGCATACAGCCGCAGAGGTGCTGTCCATACTGTTCGGAACGATCATCGCCGTGGTACTTCTCCTATTTCTCATCTATTTCCTCCTGCGGCGACGCTATGATGCCAAACGGGCAAGGGAACATTCTTTCCGCATGGGCAAGGCTTCGGATGCCAGCGCGGAGAAGCAGTATGTCATCGGCGTGCCGACCAACTTCGTACACGAGCGACATGGCGGCGACTCGACACCCGGAACCAGCTACGCATCGTCACAACAAAACCTCCTGACGGGGGACGTGAACGGCAGTTGGACCGCTCTCACCTCCACCGCGCCGTCTGGCTCTGTGGCACCGATGATGTCTACAGATTTCGTCGACGGCTCGCTGCCTGAGCCACCCTGTAGTCCTGGGTTCGGAAGTTTGGCGAGCAGCATGACCCTGACGTCCGCAACGTCGAGCGGCACAGGGAAAAGCTCAGAGCATTCGAATAAGAAGGCGCTGCTGGTGATCCCGGCGCATATTGGCGAGGAGGAGCATACCGAGGCCGCCGCGTCGTCTCGAGGGCCGAAACCATTCGCATTCTTGAGCCAAGCCCCGTCATCGTTCCACCTGGGGATGCTCAGGAGAGCGAGCAAAGGAGACGCGGATTCGCTGAAGACGGACTTTCTGCAGGTTTGAGTGAAGTTTCAATGGGGTTCCGCTTTTGAGGACTTTCGGGAGTGAAGCGTCTGCGCAGGTTGAGAAGCGTTGTCTATGTTTATGTGTTTCTCGGGAAAGGGTGAAACCTCGGTATCGAACACTTTTTGTACCTCACCTGATGTTATGCGACTTTGGACTTTTTGACTCCTATTTTCCGTACGCAGTACCTATTCTCGCCTTGTTTCCCCTGCAGGTTTGCAAATGAATCTCTCTCCAGATAACTGACCCGTCCATTTACATCAGCTGCTCTCTTGGCCTGCTGGCTAGGCTTCCATTCGGCAACTGTATGGTCTTGTGAGACAGTATCATCTCGAGCTGCCAACAGACGGTTTCCAGTCCTGATTATGATTAATGGTACGCTGATATAGATACATACATCATAAACTTGAGCCATACTCACGATGGCCTTGATTATCAGCCCAGCGGGAACACGGCACAAGTGTCGGGGGATAACGCTCTCCTTTAGCTCCGAACCAACGCTTACCTTGCACTCCGTACCATTATTGACACGGCAAACTGGTATATTCTATGGCGCCGTTCCACGACCGTGACTGCGACTAACTCCTCAGCGGCGTACTTCGCGTAGGAGGAAGATGCCGCGTTGGTTAGTGGTTCCGAGGTCGAAGCATCTCTCGTAAGTGCATGGGTAAACGCTTCACTTGAAATCAATCATAACGATGGCTTTCATCTAGAATTGATCACTTGCAGGCTGCAGACAGCCCTCCCAATCCTTCCACATATCTGCTAGCGATCGGACCAGCTTGATATCAGCCTACAATATTATTACAAGCATAACATCATGCAAGTGAGGTCCCAGCTCCAGGTACTCACTGGTTCATATTTGACTGCAGCTGGAATTGTGCTCCAAGCTTTGCGATGGTAGCAGGCTTGGCTTGTTCTGTGCATTGCCAATGCGCGGGTCTACGCATTTAAATAGGTGTGTGAGGGGAGCTTCCTCGCCATACCCGCTTGCTGACCCATTACTGTGCTTCAACACTACCAGACTCGAGGATACATTACGACCGACCCCCTACAACCCGCCGTTCAAGTCAATTGGGAGTGTCAGCGCTATGAAATCCACCACACGTTGGCTTCCACGATTGTTGGAGGCTTCACTTCTGCTCTTCATAGGGTTCTACTGGACAAGCTCTGCAGTCGTCACCGCAGGCGCAAGCAACGTCTCGATGGTACCACAGGTGAGACTTTCGCAGTAAGCCAGACCACCGCCGATTCACCGTACTCTCGCAGGGATTCATGTTTAAATGGCCGCCATACACACCATTACCCATCCCAACCACTGGTATGTCATCCATAACTCTGGTTGTCATTGTTGGGTCGCTTAAATACTCTGTAGCACAATGTGACTCGATCAACATTATTTGGGAGCGCGGTAATATCAATGAGTGCGCATTTCTTTCTTTGCGCACTGCCGTCTCAAAGCTCACTTGCGCTACGATAGTTCTGCGCCTAGCCCCACAGCGCCTTATGTACTACAAGTCTACACATCGTACGTATGATACGATTAAATGAAACACACGACGTTAACTCCTAATCAGGACATTCGTCGTCCCATTGATTATCCCAGCGGGAAGCGGCGAATCTTTGGTAAGTGTCCTCTCAGGCCTCGTGTCTGCTCAACTGGCTGGCATGCAAAAAGCTCAGCGCTTTTATTTAGAGCTGGCCAGTGCCCTTCATCCCTGGCACACAGTACCAAGTTTGCATGGTAAACGATCTTCATGGACGATATGGCAGTATGAGCTCACGCTTTGACAGTTTGACAGCGCCGGTATCACGGGTGGATGCCAGGCTATCTATACAGTGATTCCGGCGGTGAATTGGACCCTCGATAATCCTCCGTCGTGCAGGAACTTGACCTATCCTCAGCCGTGGCAGGTACTCGGTGTCGAAACAAGCCAAGAAGTGGGCAGCTGGTCGCAATCATGGCTGGATTAATCAGGTACGTTAGTTTCTTTTTCCTTCTTACTCGGTCGCAGGGATGCTCACTTGGGTGCGTAGTGCACGGATATCTCTCTGAAACCGACGAATGGCACCCCACCGTACACAATGACCGTGAGCGTATCTGCACCCTGACCAACGTCCGTGGACTCAGTCTACGATTAGATTGCGCCTACTTTACGTCCGCCGTTCAATATCACATCAGATACAACGGATGCTATGAATTGGACAGTAAACTTGGTACGTCCTTTCTGTGTTTCTTGCACAATGCCTCGCTGACTCGGAGGGTATCCGTTTAGTCGTGGGGCATGCCATTTTTCATTTCACTCGCTGACTCCTCGGGCTTGACATGGTCTCAAGGACCGTTGCACAGCGGTCAAGGAGCCAGTAGCGAGTGCTTGTCAGTCGGCGATGTCTCGTACGTTTCACTTTTTTCCCTCCGCAGACACATCCTGACAATCGCTTGGTAGTGGTGCAATCACAGCTCCTCCGCCCACCGCTCATAAGCAAATCCAGCCTTGGGTTCCCGGCGTTTCAGCACTTGGCGGTCTACTCGCCGGGTTGGGTATGGCTGCGTTGTATCTATTGTACCAACGACGCAGGAGGGATACCCCGCGTATAGTGGAGCCATTATCTACTCGTCCTACGACGCAGCACTATTTCGATCTCCCGTCTCCGCCAATGTGAGTCCTACCTGAGTTCTATTCACGATGTCAAGACCGACCTGCAGCTTTGTCAGCGCACGAACGCACAACCATGTTGATCCTTACATACTCCCATCGACTCCCGGAGCGATCGGGGATTATCCCAAACGGCCCGTCGCTCTGGCCCACATCGATTCAACCCGGAGCGCCGCCTATAACGGACTTGCGGCACGGTCTTCCTATGGAGGGGCATCTCTCCAGGTCGCGTCGCCCGAGTCGCGATACGCTGAGAGCAACGAGGGCTCACGACCGTATCTCATCCATGAGGATGGGGGCGTCCGCCTGCCGCGTCGCCTACCACCGAGGCTATCGGACCTACTGAGCTTCCTCCTCGATACGTCACACCCCGCCAGGCGAATTTTCCTCTCGACCGCTCCGCAGATATCGCAGCGACTATTGAGCGGCCTCCGAATACGCAGGAGCGGTGTCACGGTGCGGTACCGCCGCTGAGGGCCGAGCCACGCAGGAGTGTCTGGGAATAGTTGACAAACAGGATTATTTTGGCTGCAGCCTGCCGCGTCCTTCTAAATCCCCATAACGCGCCCACTGATTAGTCCTTTTACACATCCAATTCGTCCATTATCCTCTCGCGTGGCGTGGCAGATTTGCATGAATATGTACAGTAACATAGCGAAGCTGCAGAGTCGCACTCAAAGCATCGTGTATATATCCCCGTCGAATCGAGGGAGCAATGAATTGGCTGAACCTGCGAAAAGCTACAACAACATCCTAAAGAAATAATAATACAGTATGGCACAAACACACTTTTGCTGTGAGGGAGCTCGATCTTATGCAACACAACCCAATTTCTTGCGCATCCGCCCGCCCTTTCCGTCCGCGTGCGGCCACCTACATCACGTCCGTCTCCCGCGTGTCGGGCAGCCACAGCGCACACAGTGTGCAGACGAACACGCCGCCGCCCGCGAGGTAGAGCACGCCGGTGCTGCCTTCGAGGTGCGCCGCGATCAACGGCGCAATGATGCTGCTCAGCCGGCCCCAGAAGGACGCGAGGCCGCACGCGGAGCCGCGGATCGCAGCCGGGAACGCCTCGGGCGTCCAGCCGTACAGCACCGCGTTGAAGGTCGACTGGACTGCACAGTGTCGGTGGACGACAAGTCAGTAACGGTAGAGCATGAAGAGGGGACGTGGCGCACAGAAGTACTCCATCGCGTTGAAGCCGACGCTCGCGGCCGGCGTCGTGATCGTCGCATACAGGAACAGACTCGCGCCCATGAGCGCAGACGAGAAGACCATGGCCCACTTGCGCCCGAACCGCGGGATCTCGATCAGCACGGTGCCGAGCAGAACGCCGGGAATGCCGACGACGGCGATGATGATACTGCGTACAATAGTGAGTCAAAGAGCGTAGGCAAGGATGGTGTTCGCAAACGTACTAGTTCCTGTACGTGTCGAAGGTAGACTCGTTCGCCGCTGCTCCACGATCCGCGAGGAACTTGGGCAAGAAGTTTCCAGCAATAACGAACCCCCTGCGTAGCACATCAGTTAGCGGTATACCCTTGAATGCGACACGTTGTAGCACGTTAGCACGTACCAGTAGTCCGCCGCGTAGCACAACCACGTCAGCAACGTCAAGCGCACCATGTACGGCGTGTCGAATAGGCCTGTCAAGTGTTTGCTCTCCTTCTTCGCCTTGACACTCATACGACTGAGCCGGCTGCCACGCATGGGCTCGACCTTTTCGATGTCTGCGTCCGTCGTCATGCGGCTCGAGCCTACCTGGCTCCCTCCGGTGGTGGCAACGACGGTAACATCAGCCTCGCCTTCCGTTGCGTCCTTTTGTGCGTCGCTTTCCGGCTCGCCGAGGCTGATCCTGGACTGCCGCGCCTTGTGGAGTGCGAACAGGCGGTCGACCTCCTCGAGGTCGCTCTCCTTGATCCCACAAAGGTGTTCAACGCCGTTGACGCGGGCGACGGCGCGCACGACGGCCACGGCCTCGGCGTCGCGGCCCTTGGTGACGAGGAACTTCGGGCTCTCGTGGAAGGTAAAGAGGAAGAAGCGCGCGAAGAACGCAGCGAAGGAGAGTCCACCGATGGTGAAAAGGGCGTAGCGCCACCCGTAGTTGCTCGTCTTGGTGCAGCATGTTGCCGCGGAGGGCTGAATCGTTGAAGGGAGCAGCGAGCATGCGGGGAGGTCCACTTCGCAGGCAAACTGCGGGACTAGCGCCCAGGAAATGAGCGAGGTAATGACCACGCCTGCATGTGCCGTGAGCTTGTATGCGTGCGACTGTATAGTAAATCGTATTCACCGATGGGCTGAAACACGGAGAGCGCGGCGAGCAGGTACCGCTTATCGTTCGGCAGGACTTCGAGGACGATCGTGGCATCGATAGGTATGTTTCCGCCCAAGCCGAATCCAACGAAGAAAACGATCGTGCAAAGTGCGGACCAGCTATCCAAGCCGCCGAGAATAATGCCTAAGACGAAGAAGTTTGCGTTCAATTCGGCCGGATGTGGTTAATTAGCGGAGACTTACCGAAGACTGCGACAATCCCAACTGTGAGATTGAATGCCCACCGCCTACCGATGATGTCGACGAGAAGGCCCCAGACGAATGCGCCAGCGGTGAGGCCGGCTGAGAAGACTGCGAGGAGCAAGAAAGCGTCAGCGAGGATGGACTGAGCTTCCGATACAAGGATATGGTCGCGTACCAGAGAAAATGTCACCATAGTCCTCATCTACAAGCAAACACGCGATCAGCCTGGAGTGGCACTACACAAATGACAAAAGAGACGTACCAGGCACCCCAAGCTCTTGTTGTATGCGCGGTGTCACGAGGCTAAACGCTTGGGCCCACATGAGGTCGAGGGCGTAGCCGAAGCCGCAGAGGAGGAAGCTGGTTGGAGTAGCATGTAGGTCAGTTACGGATGAAGGGAGGCGAGGGGTTCAAAAAAGGACTTGTGTGGGAGGGAGCGGAGACTCGAAATACTCGGATACTCACATGCACCATTGGTACTTGCCCATTCCTGTCTCCTCCAGAGCGCGGTTGATCAACGCGGTCTTCATCTCGACTGGCGTTTTTCCTTCGACGTCGTCGACCGCGTACCCGATGCCTTCGCCTGCAACGTATCCGGGCAAGCCAGGCTCTGCAGCAAGTCGCGCGCCAGGGTCGAGGTCGGATGAGGTGCCCATTCCGTCAACGTCGTCTCGGTACTGCCCGGTAAAGGCGAGGTTGCCGGTGTCGGTGTCGGTGTCGGTGTCGGAAGGCGGGTGAGCAGAAGGGGGAAGGAGGATATAGTCGCGTAATGAGCGCGAAGACATCGTGTGGTTGATGTTTGTATGGAAATCCGAGGGTGTTATCTATCGAGAAGCTTTAGCGATCCTGGATGAATGTTCGGGCCCGGTGACCAGTGTTGAGGCGTCTGAGAGTGTTGTGGGGCGAGAGGAAGCACGGACGAGCCGGACGACGTTGGCGGGCCAGCGAGATGGTGGTGGTTCAAGAGAAAGTGGGCAGGGTGCTGGAGCAAGCTGGTGTGCATCTGCCTGCGGTGTCGCCTCGCCCGTTTGGTGTGTATGTTTTGGGCCGTGCTTGTCGAGCGAAGAGGGTCGTCGTCCGAGTCCGAAATGGGGTGCGGCAGGTCGCCGCAGGGCCTGGGAACGCCCGACGCATTTGGCACGAGCTGCCGCTTTCGTCCAGCGGTCCAGAGGTTTAGGTTTCTTCGTCGCCGCGTGTGGACGGGCGGCACGCGCCCTGGGAGGGACGGATCGACACTTGAGGGATTGGAGTGTCCAAATCGGGATGGCGGCGTACCGAAATGGGTCGAGAATTGCTCTCATCGCGGTGATGTCACCACCTCAGGCTGGGAGCTGTGGTCACGGTGGTCGCAGCACGAATCGTAACTCGGACAGCGACGGTGGCAGCGTACAGAGTCGGACTCGAGGGACAAGAGCTAGCACATGTACATTGTATCAAGTTCGTAAGTGACACTGGAGGGTGGCGGTGAACAGCCAGTGGGAAGTTTGCCGGTCCTAGATGGATGCTGGTCTTCCCATTTCCGCCGCACCGCGGTGTCTCTTCCCCATGCTGCGAACTCGCCAGGTACGGATGGCGGACCATCGCAAGCAAGAGAACCCCGAAACGTTGTGCCTCCCCGGCAGCCTGGACAAGACAGCCGCACGACGTCGGCATTGCGTAAGCCCGAGTGACGCCTTCTGAAGTGCCCACTTCAGAATTTGAAAGGAGCAACTTGGACGAGCGACGCACCAGTACGAAAGAAGCCCGCCATCCCTATCTCCTCCCGCCCATGGCTCAGACGTGCGAAAGCGCTGACCCCTCAGCGCCCGCATCTATGCTCGTCAGTCGTGTCGATGCCAAGAGGCGTTGCTCATTCTCCGGGATGTATTTGCAACGTTCACTACGGGGCCGCGATGGATTGAGAGCATGTGGGAGAACTATGGGAGAAGACAGAAAGCGCGTCGACGCGTTCAGAAACTTGAGCATCACGTTTGATGGCAGACGCGTCGCGGAGTTCGAAGCCGGCTCGCGCCCGGTTTGCTCGCTTTGGCTTCTCACATCGAGAGTCTTCGACGCTCCGGTTATTCTGTCGCCCTCCATATCTCGATCTATACAACCACGGCATATTCGAAGACAAAGGCATCACAGGAATGCCCTGTATTACTATGATGCAGCTCTTCGTACGAGAATGATACACCACCCTGCCACTGTCGGAAAAGCGAGAAATCCTGGTCAGGCATCCCAGGTTCTGAGCGCCTGATATGACCTGACCAGGCGCACGCGGCGAACTGGTCAGGCATGATCAGGCAATATCAACCACAATCAGGTGATCATCTGGGACAGTAGTCGTAGATTTCTATTACTTGTACATACTCTATAGATGTCTGGGATGCCTTCCATCCATTTGTTTGTGTTGCGAAGTGGCTGGAAATGGAGCCGACATTGAGTGTATATTCCAAATACGAACATACCATGATATTGCCCGGCTAGTGTAGTAGTAACGCATTACGAGCTTGTGCATGCATGGAAGCCTCGGGTTTAATCCGCGGTGTTGCAAAAATAATTCAAAGTTTATTTAGTGAAGTGGTTTGTGGTACTGTACATTAATGACCTGACAGGGGCCGGTTGTGACTGTGACATTTTTGCAACGATCCCGGGATGAGCGGCGGCAGGGTCGAGGGCCTGTGACATGCTTCCAGAGACCGGTGGTGAGCAGGCTATCTGAAGCCAAATTTGGTGTTTACTCACCGTTATTTGGCTGTTATTGTGCAGCATCTACCATGAATACGCCCGTTTGCGAGCGTCGAGTGGGAAAGAAGGCTCAATGCGCCGCAGGCTCGAAAATTTGGGGGTAAGGACTTATCTGTCACAAACCGCGGACCCCTCTGTGACCGGTGACAAAAACCGGATAGCGGACAGGCGGGACCCCCTGTGACGTGTGACACCCTGTCAGGTCATTAATGTACAGTATCTTACATGTTAACAGTAATTACTTATATTAGTTACCTGCGAAGCAGTCGCCCCGTTGTTGAGCACAGTGTGCGAGACAGTAGGGTGTGATAGTTTTACATATATCTTGATATAAGCCTGATCATACCTTATTTGGCCCTGGTCAGACATCATTAGGCTGAGCAGGCGTGGTCAGGCTTGGTCAGGGCTGATCAGCCCATATGAGGAATTTCTGAGCCATATCAGATGCTTGGGCGCCTCCTTGCCATGCCAGGCCTGAGATGGCCTGCTACGGCCTGATATGGATTCTGCAACTTTTCCGACAACCTATCCTCGCAACCTCGCAAGCATCGGATGCGCAGGCCGGTAGAAAAATATGCTCGACAAGGTCGCAATCCCGTTCCACAACGCATGCTGGTTCTGAAGCTATGCAGCGCAAATCAAGCCCTGGGCCCCGGTGAAAACCGCTGAATATTGAGGAATATCAAGTAATATCGTGGTGCATGAGAAGCCCATCCGAGATAAGCCGAACTACTGACAACTATCTCTAGCTATGCTCAGGCGCCAAGACGTGGCTTTGTGATGGCTTTACTCCTTATTTTACTGTCTAATATTCTACTATCCCGGAATCCACCCGGTGGATTCCGTCGCATACAGCTTATGTAAACGTGTACATGCCTAATTGGAATGTGTACAGCTTAATATTCTACTATTCGGAATCCACTGTGGATTCCGGCATGCCATGCCCTTACATAATCACATGCCTTCCTAATATGGGCATGCCATCACATGCCCAGAGGCATGCCTTTCCAAATAAGGTAATGCCATCACATGCCCTCCTAATATGGGTCTTGCCATCACATGCCTTCCTAATTGGGATGCTCTCACCATATGCCTACTTACCATAAAGAGGAGTGCAGTATTCAGTTAGTAAGACCGAGATATTCGAATTTCGACAAATTTCTAGCTATTTCTAGCACCATCAGAGAGCAAGAGCTTACTTACTCCTACTTACTCAGTAAGTAAGCAGTACTTACTGCAACCTACCTAATTAGTAAGCCAGAAATATTCGAATTTCGACGAATTTCTGGCTATTTCTAGCTCCACCAGAGAGCAAGAGCTTACTTACTCTTACTTACTCAGTAAGTAAACAGTACTTACTGCAACCTACCCAGTCAGTAAGCCAGAAATATTCGAATTTTGACGAATTTCTTGCTATTTCTAGCTCCACCAGGGAGCAAGAGCTTACTTACTCTTACTTACTCAGTAAGTAGACAGTACTTACTGCGACCTACCCAGTCAGTAAGCCAGAAATATTCGAATTTTGACGAATTTCTGGCTATTTCTAGCTCCACCAAGGAGCAAGAGCTTACTTACCCTTACTTACTAGGTAAGTAACAGTTACTTACTACCCACCTATTTAGTCAGCAAGGCAGAAATATTCGAATTTCGACGAATTTCTAGCTATTTCTAGCACTACCAGAGAGCAAGAGCTTACTTACCCTTACTTACCAAGTGAGTAACAGTTGCTTACTGTTATGTATCTGGCCACTGAGTGCGCTTTTGCACTGCCTTATCTAGTGCTCCAATGAGGCAAGTGATTAGAACATTTTGAAGAGAAGTAAGAGCTCTGGTTATAATGGTAGTGAGATGATTTTCGAGGTAAGTAACAGTTACTTACCACCTACTGACCTAGTCAGTAAGCCAGAAATATTCGAATTTTGACGAATTTCTGGTATTTCTAGCTCTATCAGAGAGCAAGAGCTTACTTACTCTTACTTACCAAGTAAGTAGACAATACTTACTATGACTTACCTAGTACACAGCCACAGTGCAAGTTCAAGGATACACTTTTCTGTGTGCATATGGAGTGTGAGCTTCAGCTACAGTGCAACAGCTAGCAGAGATAGAGTTCAAACAGACATGAGTGACAGATAGTCAGTACAAAGCATGGCTTGGGGCAAAGTCCAATATACATCACAAGTATAATATAGTTAGAGTATTTGAATGGTGGATGAACAGTTGTGATAAGATTAGTTGATGGATCATGTAGTGATGTAACATCAACACATTCATGCCAGTATATGCAAAGTTTATTTTGATATGTTCAATTATATGATTTACATGCTGAAGCAACATAACATATGCTAAGCTGAGTGAATTTACCCCCATTATGTTCAAGTATATATGTTATAGTTAACATACAATGTCAGTCACAAGTGTTATGAGCATGAGTGAAGCTGTAGTGTAGTGGATATGAACATCAGTAGTAACAATCAGTACAAGTGGTAACAAAGTATGAATAACAGTTGCAGAGTGATAGGCATGTTGTTAGAGTTGGATATGAATGTGAGTTATAAGTAGTTTGTATAGGCATAAGATGAGTGGTGTATTGAAGTAAGTAAGAGTGTATATGAGTATAGGATGCTATGTTACAGTAGCAAGCATAGGTTACAAGTGTGTTTAAGTTGATATAGTCGAATTGTATGGTGGTAAGTAGAGGATCAATAAGCAGGTAAGTAAATAAGTGTTGTTAGTAAGTAAGCAGTAATAAATGAAATAAATATGTTTAAATATGGTTTAAGTTAGTTGATTAATGTAAAAGGCGTTTAAACGTGTAAACATGATTAGGGTTAGGGTTAGGGTTAGGGTTAGGGTTAGGGTTAGGGTTAGGGTTAGGGTTAGGGTTAGGGTTAGGGTTAGGGTTAGGGTTAGGGTTAGGGTTAGGGTTAGGGTTAGGG